>VDFB02307990.1:0-35422 GCA_007258455.2 Sequoia sempervirens | reverse complement strand
GATTATAGGGGACACAAAACTCCCTCTTAATCCTTGCATCAATACGAAAATCCCTAAAGCTGCCAGAGGTGTATTCTCCACCATTATCTAATCTGAGGACCTTGATTCTTTTACCAGAAAGATTCTCTACCAAGGCTTTGAACTCCTTAAACCTTCCTAACACTTCCTCAGACTCTTTAGTTTTCAAAAAATAAATCCAAGTCTTTCTAGAGTGGTCATCAATAAACAAAACATAATACAAAAATCCACTCGAAGACGAAACAGACATAGGTCCACATAAATCAGAATGAATAAGGTCTAAAATGCACTTAGATCTATTTTCTCTACTATGGAAAGGAGCTTTTATATTCTTACCTAATGCACAACCTTTGCAAGTTCCTTCATGCTTCTGATTGAACTTAGGAAGACCCGTCACCATCTTCTCCATGATAGGTAAGGCTCGGAAGTGTAGGTGAGCCAATCTCCGATGCCAAAGATCACATAGACTTGAAGAATCATGGACCAAAGCTTGTTGAGGACACGTGCAGAGCCTGTAAAGACTTTCATGTCTAACTCCAATTACTTGAGCATCTTTGAAGCTAGAATTTCCATCCACACTAGAACTTTGCCTTTGGAGAAGGCAACTTGATATCCTTTATCTTCCAAGGCTGAAATTGAGATGAGATTATGCTTGATTCCTGGAACATAAAGAACATTGCTCAATTGAAGTGTGATGCCGGAATCCAAATGGAGTGTAGAGGTCCCAATCCCTTTCATGGAGTAGCTAGCATCATCTCCAATGATGACTTGTTCGGATGAATATCTCTCCACCAAGCTTGATAATGCTCCTTGAACCCCGTGATGTGTCGTGAAGCACCACTGTCGATCAGCCAAGTGTTGGTGTCAGTAGGTACACTGCTTGACAATGCCGAGTAGAATAAGTATTCACATGTATCCTTCTACGGAGAAGCATCATCAATATCTGCAACGGTGGCTTGTTGCTTAGGTCTAGTTGGACAATGCTTAGCAAAGTGGCCAAACTTATCACACCTAAAGCATTGGATCTTGGACAAGTCTCTCTTTTTCTTGGAAGGGGGAGCACCATCATTTCCCTTATCTCGATTCCTCTTGAAGAATCCTTTCTATCCATCTTTTTCGTTCTTCTTCGAAGCTTGGGAGGCGAGAACATGAATATCTTCATTAGACAAACTTTGACCAACGCCTCTAGCCACCAATCTTGACTCTTCTTGAATGCAATTGGCCCTCAAGTGATCGAACTTCGGAAGTTTGGATCTTGCACTAATTCCTTGAATGTAGGACTCCCATGATAATGGCAAACCGTTGAGAGCAAGCATCGTCAAGTCTTTATCATCGACCACATGACCAATTGTAGAGAGTTGATCTCTCAATTCTGAAATCCTCATGAAGTAGGCAATCATTGTTTCTCCTTTCGCCATCTTCACATGGTGAAGTTGTTGCTTCAGCGCAAGTGCCCGGCTAGTGTTGTTGATTTCGTACATCTCCTCCAATGTTTTGAACATCTCCCTTGCAGTCTTCAACTTGGAGACAATCGGAACAATATGGTCTTTGACGGAATCAACCAACAACTTCTTCGCCTTGATGTCTTTCTTCCTCCATTGCAACTTCTCTTCTTCTTCTTCAAGTTTGGGAACTTTGGTCTCCACAAACTCAGCCAAATCATTCTCTTCCAATGTGAGCATGATCCTAAATCTCCATGATGTATAGTTGGATGCTCCCTCGAGTCTATCCTCGATTTTCAATCCGTTCACCATCTTGATTGATGTAGAGATAGACAATGAATTAAGACGAAGAGAATAGAGTATCGCTGTAGTATCAAATCTGATCACAATCTCCTCAAACCCACTCTGATACCATGTTAAATTTAATGATCAGATTGACATGCACAAAAATTAATTCAAAACTTAACACAAGACACAGCAGATACCCTGGGAAAACCCTCCTCTTGAGGGAGAAAAACCCAGCCAATAATATCTCTTATATTATTGAATCACAAAAACAACTCCTTTACAAAGAGGCCGATATGAGGGGCCACAATATAAGCACCAAACTTATGATGCAACACAGATACAGCCAGATGCGAATCGCAGATTATGAACTCAGCCTTCAACAATCTGCACTTGAAGAATATCTCGCACTGCTCTTGAAGGTGAATGTAAGATATGCGAATGAACTGAATGAAGCGAATTGGATAATGAACAAATGAGAGAAACATCTAATATATATACAAGGAGAGAGGACGTGCCTCTTCACATATCAACAAGTCGGCCTCCACCAAGAGTCGGCCACAATTAATAAATGAAACTTCTTATGAAAGATCGCGCCTTAGAGAGGAATCGCATCCAATGACAAGTCGGCTTAATCATGAATAAGGTTCTTCATTAAATCGTACCTCTTGGAATCTTATAAATTAAATAGCTGCTAGCTATTATTTAATTTATCCAAATAAAAGATAAATCGGCTGGAAGAGACAACCGAAGCTGCTATCATAAACATCAACAGGCATACCTGAAACTAAATATAATCAAGATATTCCCGAAGTCAGCTATGTAG
The DNA here is from genome assembly GCA_007258455.2 of Sequoia sempervirens. Classification (NCBI taxonomy): domain Eukaryota; kingdom Viridiplantae; phylum Streptophyta; class Pinopsida; order Cupressales; family Cupressaceae; genus Sequoia; species Sequoia sempervirens. Next base: position 32,851 of record VDFB02307990.1, on the reverse strand, counting down.
ATATCCCCTATGCTTTAGCAATTATCATGTACTTAAATTTGTAAAGGAACAAATATGCCAGATTGACATCATCAAATTAAAAAGAATCCATTTTTTAGAGTGTACTTGATTGAGTAAAACCTCGAAATCGTTATCTAGGTGGACTAAAAACATACCATTAGGATATGCTGTAGTAACTACGCTGTCAACAACGACAAAATTCTTTTTGGTACCCATTTTGAACTAGACTCCTATTTTTTTGCAGTGATTATTTTTTTGCAGTGATTTCAATTTGAAAAGTAGGGATAGTTATTAACTATTACATTGATTTCTAAAAGAGGAAAAAAATTTCATTATGTTTAAATAAAAGACACATGGTACTATATCAAACCTTGGCGGTTTTTCTAATTTGGTGCGAGTTTCTTTGCTCTATCCTTATAGTGAAAAGCTTGTAAGTTGTTCCATGGTATCAGCGCATGCAGTCCTAACCTGTAGCATGAAGATGTTCTATGTGTATGAAGATGATTGTAGCAGAAGGGAAGCCCACAAATTGATGCAAAGTGGAAGCTTATTTCAAGTGGCCAGAAAAAATATTTTGACTGCAGTCAGCAAATGGACAACTCTTTTGAAAAGTTGTTTCTATGGTATGTCTCTAAAAGATGAGTTAACATGTGTTTATTTGCAAAATTTCATCTCCAGATTGTAAAGATAACTTCAAAGAAATTAGGGGATCATATGATCTGAACAATCAAGTCACTAAGCTGGACCAGTGGGGTCATATGGAGAATTTATCTTAGGACTTGTGACTGGGAGACTTTGTTCTTTACAAAACCAGTGTTTCACGAGTGTAGAGTGGACTTGAAGGAAGCAAGGGTAGTTTGGAACATCTCGGTGTCCTTTCATTCAAGTTGTAGACATCAACATGACATACAAGGCAGTTTGGCGAATTGGCAGATTTCCACAAGCAGTGAATGTCCTAAATGCCTAAGTGAATGCAGGTTCAATTCCAGTGAATAGATTAGTACAGTGAAGGCACAAACCCTATCAGTTGAAAGACTGATCGTCCTGGCAAATTTTCAAAAGCCATAGTTTTTCTGATTGTCTTAGCAGCAAATTTGTTCTGTTACAACAAGTGAGTGGAATTTCAAGGGTTTTTGGCATTGAATCAATTCATTTCAAATTCTTTTCACCTTCTTGGCACCATGGAAGGGTGGAGGAATTATATCTGTTGTAAACATGAACTTCCAAGGGTTGACTTAGCTGGAAACCTCCAGATGTTGGAGTCTCATGTGTAAGGAAGTCAGGGTTTTATTGTTGCAGGGTTGAGAACAGGTGCGAAGGAGCTGTAAAAATTGTTGTCAAAGCTCCTATTAGCCATTGAGGCATTGTAATAATTGTAAGGATACCTGAGATAGTGAATGAGATGTTTATAACATAGTCTTCCTGGAGTTTTTCACCCTATTTATATTTTCTCTAGAGGAAACTTGATGTTTCTGTGTCTTATCTAGCTTGTTTATAATCTAGTTTTCATATTTTCTCTGTGTTGTGAGTTGATGAACATTTTATGACTATATTCTCATTCATGTATGAGTGTTAGACAGTAGCTAAGAAGGTCGCAATGGTGAGTTGATATAAAAATTCATCTGTTGGTGAGCACTTGACACAGAGCATCAGTGTTTTATAGATCACCACAAATTCTTTTGATGACTATGAAAATATTTGTTGTATAGAGTCCTGATTTTCCTTGGCCATTTTGTAGCTTGTCATGGGATTTGCAGCAAGTATTTTGGTTGGAGAGCAAATCAAGCTTTCATCTCTAACAGAAACTTCCCCAAATCAGGTAGCTTTTGTTTTTTCCGGTACTTTTGAGAAACAAATTGACCCAAATATATTATAAATTTGGACTGTATGCAAAAGGATATCCGAAAAAAGCAACTGATTTGTAAAGATTTAATAGGCCAACCCTATCAAACCTACAACTGCCTAAATTCTGGTTTCTTCTTAATGCACTATTTTGGAACAATTTTGCTGGAACAAGAGCAGAATCAATATTTATGCAAATGGGTGATCTGGATTCTGAATTATACTAGTAATTCAGGAGACAATACATTAATTAAGGAACTTAATGCATGATAAGCAGCAATTGAAGAAAGTCAAAACAAAAATATATTTACAATTATTAAATAGTTTTTTAAAAAATCTTATTTCAATTGAGAATTATTACCAAATTTGCAGCAATGTTTTATAAATCCAAATAAATCTGATTACACAGGTTTGTGCATGTTGATGTTTTAGCTGCGGGAGATATCCTTCTCTCAAAATCGAAATAATAAATGATATATAAATATTATTTTTAAAGGCCGACCCAAGATGAAAAGTCGCCTTGGTTCTTGACTGAGGCCAACCCTTGTGAAGAGTCGCCTTGCTTGTGAAGAGGCACCTTACTTTGTATATATGGAAGGAGATGCTCATTCATTTGATCATCGATTTTATTCTAAAGAGACATTCGCACTTATCAAGGAGTTCATGCATCTACAGCAGATCATATTATTGCATAAAGCAGATCGACATTAAGGAGAGATCATATAATTGTGTATTTGCATCTAAGTGAGGTGCGATTCTTTATTGCATTATATTGGCCTTGTGTGTGGCCAAGATTGAAAGCAGATTTCTGCCCCTTTAAATTCAATATATAAGAGAGATATTTTGACTTGGTTTTTCTCCCTCGAGAAGGAGGGTTTTCCCAGGATAAATTATGTGTTCTTTGTTCACTGTGTTGAATTTTTTGTTAATTTGCATTTCTGATTAAAACAACAACATGGTATCAAAGCGGGTTCAGGGGAAATTCGATCAGAAGCAATTACAGATTTAAAATCACTTCCAGGTGTGGAGGAATTTGATTTTATTTTTAAGCTTCAGGTGCTTTCAAGGAGTTTGATATTTGAAGCTTCAGCTATGATAGATTATTGATATAATATTGGAGCAACAAAACAATATAGAGATATTAGGAGGAATTGCGTCTGAAGGCAGCAAGTCAGGTTTAGATGTCACTATGAGAACAAATCTGGAAGTATATGACTATGGTGTGGTTGTATATGGAAAAATCTCAAGCTGTTGTTGGTGTGAGTGGATGCGATGGTACTTTGGTTTCTTGACATTGTTCTGAAGATCTGTGCGGGCTGTAATGGAGTTATGCTTTGGTTCTTGCTGAAGACAGTGTGTAGGTTCTATGTTATCTCCTCTCATTCTTGTGTCGTATGGGATATGAGTTTAATGGAATGCTCAGGTCTGAAAAACAGTGTTCATTCTTCAAGTCATATGAGCTTCTGCGCATTGGTGTAAAGTTTGGAAATTTACCTATGGTGTATACATTTGAGGCTTCAAAGATTTAAGGGAACTCTATCATTTACATTTAACAGCTGAGAAGAGACTGCAAGACAAGCACCTGACTACATCTATTGACCAACATAAAGAGATAAGTATTTTATGTTTGAATAATGATCATGAATTTTATAGTTAATAATAATTCATGCAATAACATTGGGAATAGTGAATCATGTATGCTTCTAGCATTGATATTTCTCTTCGAAATAGTTTTGAACTATTATTAGTCTCCCTAAAATGCTTCCAAGATGAATCAAGGAGCAAAAAGATGATGAGAGATAAGGAACTAGGGATATGCATCCTGTGAGAGAACGCAAGCTAAAGAAATAGAACCACAAAACATGGGACTGATTCGTGGCTTTCTCTTTGAGCTGTTTCTGTGAAGAGGAGGAATTAACACATTGGAGAGCCGACAAGACTACAAAAGCCGAGAGAGCAACATACTGTGAGGCGAGAGAAGGGAGGTCGGGAGGTTGATGCAAGTGCTGGAGCTTGAGGAGAGTCACATCATCATGAAGATACTGTTGTGAATCCTTCTGTGGCAGGAGAAATTATGAGGTGAAAGCCCTTGTTGAATGTATATTTCAGCAGCAGAGAAGTATGAGGTGAAAGCCCTTGATAGTGGCCTTCTTTCTGGAGAGTATGAGTGAAACCCCTTGTTGGCAGCACCTGTGGAGAAGTATGAGGTGAAAACCCTTGTAATGTATGATATTTCTCTTAGGCAGGAGAAATATAGAGGTGTGCTCCTGTGTCCATCTCAAGGCAGGAGATGTGGTTCTTTCCACATGGGAGTAACCATGGTAAGACATGTTGAGAACTCATAGCGACATCATGTTGGCCCGTGAGCCGAACCCTTTGTGCTTGTGTTTCCACACATGGGGTAGCCATGGGTGGGCGTCATGTTGAAGACTCCATGGCATCGCGTTAGAAGACTGCATGATGGACTTGCTTGTATATGTTTCTTTCCACACATGGGAGTAGCCATGGTGGACGTCATGTTGAGTGACTCCATGACGATATCACGTTGAGAGACTCCGTGATGAACTTTTTCTCAAATGGGTGTAGCCATTTTGGATGTCATGTTGAGAGACTCCATGACATGGATATCTAGAAGGATACCTCCCTAGCTAAGAGGGAGTGTTGATGTTTTAGCTGCGGGAGATATCCTTCTCTCAAAATCAAAATAATAAATGATATAAATATTTTTTTTAAAGGCCGACCCAAGATGAAAAGTCGCCTTGGTTCTTGAATGAGGCCGACCCTTGTGAAAAGTCGCCTTGCTTGTGAAGAGGCACCTTTGTATATATGGAAGAAGATGCTCATTCATTTGATTATCGATTTTATTCTAAAGAGACATTCGCACTTATCAAGGAGTTTGTGCATCTGCAGCAGATCATATTATTGCATAAAGCAGATCAACATTAAGGAGAGATCATATAATTGTGTATTTGCATCTAAGTGAGGTGCGATTCTTTATTGCATTATATTGGCCTTGTGTGTGGCCAAGATTGTAAGCAGATTTTTGCTCCTTTAAATTCAATATATAAGAGAGATATTTTTGCTAGGTTTTTCTCCCTCAAGAAGGAGGGTTTTCCCAAGATAAATTTTGTGTTCTTTGTTCACTGTGTTAAATTTTCTGTTAATTTGCATTTTTGATTAAAACAACATCAGTGCAGCCATACAAGCTAAAGAAAATCACAAAATTTTTAAAAAACAACTATGAAGTTGCCATATGACAGCAAACAACATCAAAATAAACTACAAATGCTTCTTCTTCAAATCATCCTCCTATACTGAGAAATTGACTCCCCAATCTGCAATCTTCAACAATCAAAGTTGTTGCTCTTCAATTATGGATTCTATAATCCATTTGCTGCTGCAACACACCTCCCAATCCTACAACAAAATGTCTTCTAACTCCCCTCCAAGAAAAGCCATGCCTCCCCTCTCCACTCCTCCATTATGGAAAAGAATAATCATTCAAGATTGTCCAATAACCTCCAATAAGGCATCCACTACCTCCATTTTATTGTGGCCTCCATCTCCCATACCCAACCTGGAAAAATGCATTGAAAAATATTAAATGCTCCACAAAATAAAAAATAAAATCAAACCACTCCCAAGAATGCAAAAATCAGGTCAACTTGGATTCCCCACTCCTCACAAATAGATCTAAACTTGGCAAAAAGCAACAATTACACAACTTGGGCATCCAAATCTTCCATGCTACAGTTGAGGAGCTTTAATGAGTTCTCCCCAATTGTAATTCCCAAAAAAATCCACGCCCAAAATGCCTTTCTTTTTCCTTTTTGAATTTCACAAATCAAAATTTGCCTCCTAAACTATCTCCAACACCACAATTTTGTAACGATATAATAAGGCCAATTATTTAATATTTTATTTAGGCTTAATATTGCAATTTATTCGCCAACTACATAATTACCAAACCTCAAGAAACAATCAAAATTAAAATACATTCTTTTTGGTTGATGTTGTATGCTAGTACCCCTAGATGCTCCTACATCAGACACACCGGGTAGAAAGTCTGTGAGCATAGACTCACAAAATGGAGTTGAGCAGTAGAACTACTCTCTCAAGTTGCAAGTAACTTGCAGCATACTCCAATACTAAAATTGGTACCTCTAATAATTTCTTCTTTCTCCTCTTCCAACACTTAGTTGGAACAAGCAACCTCCTCCTCTGACAACAATGCTCTTTACTCCTCTTCCTCAATGTGGAATCAGCTCCTCCATAACCCGACCACCTCCTCCATTCCTCCTTCCTGCTGCCATCCATCCTTCCATCCTTTCCTTCCATCCTCTTCTTCCTCTTCCATTTCCTTTTCATTATTTATCTTCTTCCATCTTTTCAAACTATTCCTTCTTCCTTTTCCTCCTTCCACCTTCTTCCTTCCTCTTCTAATTTCATTTTTCAATGCTTTTAAGTCCCCCAAAGGACACTCATCTACTACTGCAACATCATTTTTCTCTTCAATTTATACACCTTTTTGCCTCTCAACCTTTGTTGCACTTTTCTCTTCTTTCTCACTCTCTTTCTCTATGCCTTCCTCAAAGCCTACTTATGTGAGATTTTCTCCTTCCTGTTCACCTACAAACACAACTATGACAAACTTTTTGCCTTTCTTCTTTAAGATTTCTTCAAACACTTTCCACATGCTCTCAATCTTCAACCTCTTAGGTATAGACTGTCTCACGCTCGGCAATCTATCTATACACTCTAATCCACTAACTTCATTCTCCACCCGCAAGTACTGGTGCAAACTCCCTCACATTGACGCTTCTGCCTACCTAACCCAAGCAACCTAAGTTCACTATGGGGTCATGCAAATGTTGGAAAAATATTGTTATTGATGTCAAAGGCGTCTAGGTAATAATAGTGGCCTCAAATAAAATTAATTTGTATCACCCCCTTTGGAGTGTTGAACTAATAAAATAAATATTAAATTAAATGATTTATTAATTATGAGGCTGACCCCCTCTTGGAGCCACCCCATGATTGGGGAAATAAAATTGAAATTGAATTAGGGTCTCAAATTTGGGCCAACCCCACCTAGAAGAGTGCGCCCAGCATTGGACAAAGAAAATAAAAAAATTAAAATATATTTATGCTGGCCGACCCATATGGAGTGGTGTGTATATAACAAAGGTTGCCCCTCTTGCAAATGTATGTCTCTTCAATCAGGTCACCACCTTTGAGAACATAGAAGAGGATGTTGTGAAATGATTTGGAGGGCAAGAAATTATTGAATATCTTTCTGTTCAAGAGCAGATCAAAAAAAAAAAAAAATCAGTGTTTTTGGAGCAGGCATATGGCAGACTTATGAGCAGATCATTGAAGACACCATTGCACATTTTGTGAAGACTTTATTGCAGATTTAGTGGAGACATTATTGCAGTTTTATGAGAGGTATTTTTTGCAGATTTGTAAGAAGGTATTAGAGCAGATCTGAGAAATTGCAAATAAAAATTATCGTATTGTTCTTGTGGAGGTTGGTGCCTCTTGTTGAAGAGATTGGAGTCTCTTACTGAGTTGGTGCTTAGTGGTGGGGATTGGAGTCTCCAGTGGGTTGGTGCCGACAAATTTTGTAAGAAGATTAATACAAGAAAGATTTTGCCGTGGTTTTCTCCTGTAAGGGTTTCCATATAAAATTGTGTCTCTTGTGCATGTTCTCAATTGCTACATCTTGCATGAATGATATTGCTATGGATAATTACGGGTTGAAGTAATATTGCTATGCTTGATTAAGTTGAGGAGTAAAGTTTTAATCTATACTGATTCACCCTCCCTCTCATTATAAGTGTGTTTCATCAGCAAACCCAAGGTTGTCCCAACCCCAGCCCTAGACCAAACCTACCAAATTTGGCAAGCAAATTGAATGAACCCGACTTCATAGTTGATCATAATATTGGTGGTTTTTATTTGTATTATTTTTCTTTGTATCAAATTCCTTGGCTGATACTTCAACTAGCCCCTCAAGTTCCACACAAAAATCCCAATTCAGTCAAGTTGCTCACCCAATAGTTACGCAACCAAAGACAATAATAAAATGCATTTCAACTTCAACTTATGCAATAGATGACAAGCATAGTTTAGCAAGTAATGCAAGAACAATAGACAAATAGCTCAACTCCTTTGATCAACCCAATTGCCCAACCTACTTTGAAGTTGGATGCCAATATATGAATTCACCATTTTTATGGAACAAACAATAGGGACAAGGTAGATGCTTAGATTTGCAACCTGGAAACATATTTCAAGAAGCAATCTCAACTCAAAAAGCCACAACAAATCATGATAGTGGAGATTCATATGAACAATCAAGCACTCCCCTTGTAGCAATGTCACATCTAGCTTCGACATAGCAACCAAAAGCTATGCTCCCCCAAGTTTACAGGATGGGGACAGTAGGGGACGAGGGAAGCATTATCAAGACGAGTTTTTTCTAAAGCCTTTTTTGAGGGGACGACAAGGGACAACTATTAATAAAATAGGGAAATTTTTAAAATATAAAGAAATTTAAAATATTCTTATGATAACATTGATCAGGCATTCATCATAGACATTAGACAACCTCTATGAGAATGGGTAATTGAATAGGAATTATAATATTCTTTATATACATGAGCATGAGTTAATAAAGACATGCCTGACAAGTGTGTATATTCAAGTGAGGGTTTTATTGTTGAAGTTTTCCTTAAGCCTTCAAGGCTACATGTTCTAATGTCAAACTCATTAACAAGATAACTAGCTATGTTCCATTTTGACCTCAACAAGGATACTAATAGATGGGATTGTTCTATGAATTGTTCATGCAAGGCATGATTGATACATTTTTGCATTATGAAAGTGGCATTTCTTGCTGGCTATGACTTAACTTGTTTTCAGCGGTATAATGACTATAGCATGCCAATTTTGTATGTGGTAGTCTTTGTCTACTAAACAGGTTGTCCTATGTATGAAGCAAGATAATCCTTGGCTATGATTTCAACTGTGAAGATACAGAAATCTGCAAAAAGGGATATGTATTTGTAGATTTTGTGATCATGATTAATCGTTGGTCTATTACTTGGTTAGACTTATAATGATGACTATTGTGGATTCATGCTAGGTAATGTGTAGCCATGTATCAAGATTCAAATGAGTTTGGTGGGAGTTTGGGGGCAACACATGCCATTTTCATAATTTGCTAACTATGGTCTAGACAAATGACTTGAAAGCTTTGGATACATCTAATGATTAATCATTGGTCTATTAGTTTGCTAGACTTATAATGATGACTACTGTGGATTCGTGCTAAGTAATGTGTAGTCATGTATCAAGATTCAAATGAGTTTGGTGGGAGTTTGGGGGCAACACATGCCATTTTCATAATTTGCTAACTATGGTCTAGACATATGCCTTGAAAGCTTTAGATACATCTATGATTAATCATTGGCCTATTACTTGGTTAGACTTATAATGACGACTATTGTGAATTCATGCGAAGTAATGTGTAAAATTGTATCAAGATTCAAATGAGTTTGGTGGGAGTGTGGGGGCAATACATACCATTTTCATAATTTGCTAACTATGGTCTAGACAAATGACTTGAAAGCTTTAGATACATCTAAGGGTTGCAAACTCTATTAGACAATAAGGTTTTGATCTTTTGAACTTTTCTAATGGTAGTTCAATGTTAGTACTATTAAATCCCTAGCGGTGATATCTTTTAGTGTCAGGGCATGACATTTGCACTTAATCTTGATTGATAGAGGATTAATAAACATAAAAACTTCTTGAATTTTTGTAAATCTTGGATGGGCATGTCATAAACCAAACAGGCATTGAAAGGTTGTAAGTTTCAAAAGAAAATTAAAAGAAAAAAGTGCCTAGGTACATTAGGGGATGGCTAGCTGTCCTCAAGAAAGTTGGGAGATGTTTAGATGTCCCCTAGTCATCCATGGCTCGCCATCCCCTAACATACCAAAGTGTCCCTTAAAAAAATTGTGTACCAAGGACTTTTGTAATTTTTTTGCAAAATAGAGTACAGGATTGGGATGTTTCCTATCTGTCCCCATGTCCTTGAAATGTCCCCTATGGAGGATAAGGCCATATTTGATAGGTGATGTGTCCCAAGGGAGCATAGACTAGAAATTGATGCTTGGATGGATTTCAAAGCAACTATTTGGGAAAAATTTTACACCTTGATCACAAAGAATAGCTATTCACACAATGGCTTCATCTACATCAAACATTTGACCAATCAATCCAGCAACACATATATCATTTTAATCACCTCTCTAGCGAGTTGACATTCTACACTTATATCTCATAAATGTTTTGTCACATTTTCCATTGAGCCATTCCACAATACAGTTAATTGTGATGTCACTTATTGGATTGTAGCAATTTGATACTTGGAGCACCTTATTAATATGACCACAAGACCATCTTTGATGGATTCCACAAGATCTATCAATTGAACAAGGATGGTAAAGTGTATAATCTCACATCTCCTTATATTAGCCCTTTGGTCTTTCAAAGGCCAGCAATTAAATAGGTCAATTTGCATAATTTCTCACTCTTCATATCATTTGGGAAACAAGATAAATAATGCTAATAAGCTTCCTTCCAAAGCAATCAAATCTTTTGCTAATGCATATTCTAACATTTTTTATGAGCTTAACAAGCCTCCTCCCTTGAGCCCTATTCAATATTCTATCAAACTAGTACCTAGTTCGCAACTGCCCAATCAACCATATTACCGTACAACACCCATTGAGAGTGCTAAGAGAGAGCAACAAACCAAACAAATGCTCAAAAGAGCGCAAGATTCAACCCAATACTTCTCCTTGAAAATATCATGCTCTTGTCATGCCAACAGACAAAGATAATGGTGATTAGTCACAAATTATTGTGCTCTCAACAAAACCATTGTGAAGAACCACTACCCACTTCCCAAGATTGATAATCTTTTGGACCAACATCAAGGTGTCAAGTACTTCACTAAGCTTGATTTAACTTCTCGACATCATCAACTTTGCATGGAACCCCGTGATGTTTGGAAGACAACTTGTAAAACTAAGTTTGGAATAAATGACTAGTTGATAATGCCATTTGGCTTTATCAATGCATCTACCACACTCATGTGCATCATCAATGGTGTTTTTGACCCCATCTTGGCAAATTTGTTGTCAAATATCTTGATGACATCTTGTTCTACGACAAGTAAGTGGATGACCACTTGGTCAATGTGCAAACAAAGCTCAAGTTAAGTCTATTGTGTTGAAACTTTACCTTTTAGATCTTTGTATCTCAATATCCCAACCACACTAGTAAGTGATAAGCCACCATTTTGTCCTTCCCCATGCTTTCAAATTCTCATGCTTTTGTTACATACCTCTCTTTTGTTATGATACTTGATTATTTCAAAGCCCAATAGTTGACTCCCACCCTAAACTCCACCAACTCATATGCACATACTTGGAAAACAATAGTTGGTTTTAGGCTTATGAGAAATGATAGTTAAAATGCTAGGTTGATGGGTCAAATCATTACACTCTAATCAATGAAGATTCATAAAGATGACAATAGGGTTGACGTTTTTTATTAGAATACAAATTTCTTACAATAGCATTAGAAAAGACCTCTACCTACATGTTGATCGAGCTCTAGGATGAGCAAATTCTAGAATGAAATACCGTTTTCTAGATAACTGAAGTGCCCAACCCAAATAACCTACATGTGCTATAGTAGTTGCACTTAAGTCACACTTATATATCTTTTGTCAACATCATCTCTTAGCAAAGATGAAGATGTCTTTCTTTGGTCAAACCTCAATTAAGTGGGTTCATCATTAATGAGCATGGATTACATACAGATCCAACTAAAGTAAAGGCCAACTTCATCCAACATTTCAAATCTAAAGAGTTTTCTAGGAGAAATGAACTTAATAAAAAGCTACTACATAACTACTAGCATGCTGTCCATCCTCTTCATTAGGCCACTAGTTAAAAGGATCGTTATTGGAGTAGATGCACTGCTCAAGCACTTCACTATTTGAAAGCAGCTCTTTGCTCTGCTCTTATTTTTGCCCTCCATAATTTGCAAGTTATTCAAGCTTGAGATTGACATTTTCCAATATGAAAAAGGTGTGATACTTAAGCAAGCAAGACATCTAATAGCATATTATCCTAAAGCATTGTTGCAAGCATAGCTCATTTACAACACATGAAAAAGAATTTTATTTGTTTTGCTAGATGACAAAGAATTATATGCCTTGGTCCAAGTGCTCGAGAAATTGTGTCATTATATTCTCAATATGGAAACAATTCTGCATATTGATCACCAATCTCTTCAGTTTTTTAACTTTAGCCTAAGATTCAAGAAAATTGTTATTTAAAGACAGCATCTTACATTTAACAGTTTTATTTGGTGATAAACTATAAGAATGGTATCACCAACAAAGTGGTAGAGCTTCTTAGTCAGCCTCCTTGAATACTTAGCATTTTGGATACTTGACATGTAGCATACAATGAGTGGAGATCTCTCTATTCCATGGATAGTCAATTTGGCCTGATTGTACAAGCTTCACAAGACCCAAAAATGGTGAACCAAAGACCTTTCCTTGACTACAGTTTTCGAGATGGATTGTTGTATAAGTTTACTCAGCTTTGAGTTTCCATAAGCTCTTCTTGCCAACTTCTACCAAATGAAGTTCATTCATCCTCCTAAAGAGGATATTTTTGTGTCTAAAAGACCTCACACCATCTTCGACAAAGCTTTTATTGACCTTTTATGCAAAAGAAAGTTGAGTATTACATCTGCCAGTGCTCTCTTTGCATTCAATGTAAGCCTTTCAATAGAAAGCTTGGAGTATGTCAACCACTACCAGTACCTTCTTGACAATGGAAATACATTTCCATGGACTTCAGTAGTGGTTTTCCAAACAGTCAATGGTGGAATGATTGTATATTTGTTGTTGTTTCCCAGTTTCCCAGAATGGATATTTTTATGCCACCCTCCAAGACAACTGATGCTTCACAGCTACAGACATATTCTTCAAGCATATCTGTAACAATTCTAGCTTTCCATTTATTATCATTTCAAATCATGATTCATGCTTCTTGAATCACTTTTGGCAATAATTATGGAAGCTTCTTGATCAATTGTGCAATCACTTTAGTCCACACTCTCTGCATTTCATTCAACATAGCTGCAACTAAGCTACTCATGTTTCCACATTGCATTTTCCCCTTTCAAATTTTGTTATAACTTCCAATTTTTAGCACCTTATAAATTATAGTTTCTCTTACAACTCAAGATGCATCCCACTAGCATAAGGAGCAAGAAAAAGATTCCACCTTTGTGCAAAATTTGGGCAAGCTGCGAAAAAAGATTTGGGACCTTCAATAAACTCAAACAAAGTTCAAGGCACTTCATGACCGACATCAAGTTCCTTATTCCTTTCAAGTTGGTGATCGTGTTTGGCTTCACTTCAATAAACATAGCTTTTCACAACAAACATCACAAATTGAAACCCACAATTATGGACCTTATACCATTCTTCGAGCACTTGAACCTAATAAATTTTGATTTGATCCTCCTATGACTACCATCCTCAATTTTCAATAACCATTAGCCAAAAATACTTTACTTCATGTTTGGACCAGCACCAACCGCAAGGGGGAAATGACTACACAGTATCATACCTTGTCGGCCAAAAAGGAACTCTACTAAGTCATGTCAAATGCCTCTCTGAGTCAGCTTTTCCAAAGAAATTCTCAAATATCATGTAGAAATTGAGACTACTTTCCACTAAGCAGGGAAGAAATATGAGGGTATACCATGTATTTCAGAATTTAACTACAGTTCACATGTATGCAGGCTGACAGAAGTTAGAGTAAGATAGCTGTATAGGTAGCTAGATATGAAGTAGTTAACAGCTTGAACAGATCTGAAGAGTAAATAGTAATTAATTAAAAAGTAGATGGAAAGCTCAAATAGCCATAGAGGGTGGATAGATAGCAGAACAGTTGTAAAGAGTAGATTAAAATAAACAAAATTAGGTAAATAGTTAGCAATACTAAATGACATTGTAGAACTTCTTGCCTATATATAATGCTGCTCTTATGTAATGAAACACAAAGAAACACATTCAACAATATAGTCCTATCAGCTCATAAAAGAAACAGAGTCTGGGTTGTATTATCAGTATCAATACCAATATATACCACATAGACAAGGAGCACTAAAGCAATCATTTGAAATTCTACCTCCTACAGGCATGGGTTTTTCTTAATTTCACCGTTAATTTGAGCACCCTATTTCCACTAGAACATTATCATAAAAGACCATAGGCCTTAAATTTTTATTATTTTTTATGAACTTATTCAGGTAAATTTTCCAAACAACTCCAATGATACTCCCAAGTCCATTCTTGTGGCTTACCATAATAACAGCTCATGTTTTTTGGTTTGCAGAACTGTTGAATCACCTCCACAAGTCCATAGTACTTGCAGTAATCTGTCTCCAGCAAATACTGCACACATGTTTCTAATGGCACAATACAATATAGGGAGATCAAATGAGGTACCATCCAAGCATGCACCATACTTAGTTATCAGTGTTAGCTGTCAGGTTCCATACACCTACCAGCTAAACTGTTCAGATTCACTTGGCATGGTACCACCAATAAACAATAATGTTTTCATCTTCATCCTTAAGTGGGAAGCCCACCATATGACTCACAAGGTCAAGGGGCAGTGCACCCAACCCAAGAGCCATATTTCAGCATTAGATTCTAAAACCACTCAACCTAACCAACTGAAGTTGAAGGAAGATTCACACATGGAAGAGCAATTATTTCAATTTCCACAGCAGTTCTTCAACCTCCACATATTTGAAACTCGATGTATAATATCTATATTGATAATTATCATTGTATAGGCATAGCCAATGGAAGATTGATGACCATACATCTACCTCAAGAATAAGCCATGCACAGATTGCGCAAATTAATATTTTCCTATGTGTCACTCTTTGAAAGTCACTTTTCATTTCCAATTTGTTGTTCAATATTGTTTTTCTGCATATAACACATCTAGATTCTAACAAATTAGGGTATTGTCTCCCAAATATCTCCTAGGATTTTGACCAGCAGAATCGGAGCGATTCATCTTAATAACGTATGTCCCACTGAACAATGTCAAAATATCTAAAATTCAAAATTCAACAAAGAGTTCCCTCAAACTATCCTCTATGTCATTGTACACAAATTCAAATGGTGAGAATGCACAGATCACAAAATACAATCAATGGGATCATTAATAACAGAAATGAAAAGGCTCTTCAATAGCAGAAAACATTTGTATACAACTAATTTATAAAAATCCTTAAATACATTGTTCCATGATCTTCCATCAATACAATCCTTAGGTAAAGGTTTCATAGGCCTAGTCCCCCCCTTCACGTGAATATAAAATGTTTGTGTTTAAGGGTGAAATCAATGCCAGTGCAGTAGACACTAGATAGATCGGTTAGAATTATACTTCTTATAAATGACTTCTCCAATGAAGAAAAGATCAAGATTGCACTTCTAAAAGTCTCTTCATACTGCAAGAAATGGTAGAAAGCCTGAGAAAGGTCCAGCAAAAAAAGAATCTAAACTAGCTTAAGATATATTTCTAGTGACCTTCGACGATGAATATTATCCTAAATTGTAATATCCCCTTCTCTAGTATAAAATTATTTAAGACCCTTAGCCTGCTCTTCTCAAATTTTCCTGTAGGCTAATGGGGTGGTAAAAAGGGAAATAATTAAATTTAAGTTGTTAGAAAGTAACTTTATGTTATAATTCAAAAAAAGATAACTTATATTTAATTATTTAAACAAGTTGTTATAATGAATTATAAAGTGTCACTAAGCTCAAGATCTTAAAAGTGAGTGTTAAAAAGGACACTTAAATATTTTATAATCTTGAGGGATAAATAAAATAAAAGAATATTGTATTATTAATTTTCCTTGAAAAAATTATATTAGGAGAATTGTTTTCAAAATAAAGATCTTCTTGCTCATTCTATCAATTTCAATTTCTAATAATGAATATGAGTTCTTTCTCCACCTAAGAATGAAAACCCTCGAGTGAGATAGTTTTTGAGAGAAAAACCCTCCTAGCCATTAAAAGCAATTCTACACAAAAATTACCATTGTACTACAATTGTTGAAGATTTCCAGTATCCAATTGTTGATTTTGGTTTGAAGATTCCAGTTTTGGTTAGAAGGTGATGAAATAATATTGTTGCTTATTTATCATTATTTGATGAGTTTAACATTCTATGCAGGCTATACAACTCCTTCCCTTGCTGTACAATTTGTTGGTTTATATTCTTCTAGCTGCACATGTTTTGGAACAAATTCCAAGAGCTTGTGATAAAATTTCAGGGGTCCATACTATCTGTAGTGCTGCATACAAGTTAGAAGGTTTTCAAGAATAATGTTGACCATACTCCATTTTCTGGCCATATTGTTCCAGACTTGGGTTGTACCTTTCCTAAAGGTTAAAATTGCTGGTAAAAATCTCAGTTTTCGGGCTGTACAGCTAGTATTGGTTGTACTCTTTGTGCTGGGCCATACCATTACCATAAAAATTTGGTCGTACATCAAGTTGGAAATGACATATGGGTTTTTGGTTGAATCACAGCCTGTTATTGGCTGATCTCACCATTATTTCTGTCATACAGTCTGCTACAGCAGAAATATCAGTCCATATCAATCTTGAAAAGGGCCATACCATTTCAGTAAAGGCTTTCATATCAGTCAGCATACAATTTATCTTTAGTCTTCAATTTTGGCTTTTCTGAATATTTTTCCGAATGTTTGATCTCAGTCTTTTTGGGTTTCAGCTCATCATGCAGAGGTATCAGTTTATTTGCAGTTTTCAGGGCAATGCTTTCAGTTATTTGGAATTTGCAAAATAATCATTTGAAGCACAATTTATTTTCAAGAATCCAATATTGTAATAACTGGACAGTTTACCGCCAGTAGTTTGATTATTATTGATGAAGATCCTGGACGATTCATTGCCAAATCCATGCTATCATTGTCAGAAGATCTTGGTCAGTTTAACTGCTAGATCCATTTTATTTTCATGTCATTATCCACCAATTTGGCGTGAACCAAAATCAGATGATATTGTTAAGAATTTTGGCAGGCACATTTTCACTTGCTATCTGCTAGTTTGGCATGATTGGAATTTGCATATCATTCCCTGCCATTTTAGCATTGATGGATTCTGTTGGGTTTAATATTATTGTAAGTTGTTGGTTAAATTTATTATCCTCATTCTGGTCTTTGTATGCTCTCACCTTGCCCACATCGAAAACTTGGTGATCAGAAAGAGCCAAGATTTGACTTCACTGTTAAAATTTGGAGGACTTTAGATAACCATCCTACCCAGGACATTACATAAATTCCTAATGATATATACGATGGTGGTTATATTCAATGGAAACATTTGCACCAAGAACATGACCTATCAATCCAAGACTATATTGATACTTTCCATGACCTATATAAAATAATTATGAACACACACAAATAATTTCCAAGATCATTGATTAATTAAAAATAAGATGCAAACACATTCTTATATAGAACTACAAAGAGCTAATAATAGCGAGACTAATAAAAGCTAACTGAAGGCTTAATTGAAAGTAACTGAAAGCTAAAAAAGCTAACCAAAAGCTAAAAAAGCTAACTAAAAGCTTTAACTAATCCTAATTGAAAGCTAACCATTAAACTAAATATAACAATATTATATTGATACCCTCCCTTAATGGTCATTCTACTAACTTAAACTAAGTCTACCCATAATCTGATAGTCTTCTGGCCATGAATGCGTAATAGGCAAACTACTCCTGCTCAGTATGCTCTGCACCATGGGCACTCTGTTGAGACGCTTCCTAGTTAGACTTATGATCAGCCAACCGCTTTCTGCAATGCTTTTGCATATGACCAATCTTACCACAGTGATGGCATGTGAAAAACTTCTTGGAGCTATCCTCCAATTTGCTTTGTCCTATCTGCTGAGTGTACTTGCCTTTGCCATCTTTGGCAATAAACCCTTGTTCAACACTATGAGTGTCGTTGCTGCTCCCAAACTGTTTCTTCCATCTATCCTACTGCAAGAGCTTGTTGCACAAATCATCAAACTTCAGGTCAACTGTTGTAGAAGTGATATTGAGAGTCTCAATAACCACAGTGTCTCAATAAAGTACTCATAGGTGGAAGAAACAGTTTGGGAGCAACGACTAGAAGTGATATTGAGTGTCTCGATAAAGTACTCATATGAGCGTGGTAAACTCTTCAATGTGATACCCACAATGTCTTCTTCCATCTTGCGACCTATTGCTTCTAGCTGATCGCGAATGTCTTTGATCTTCATCAAGTGATCCTACAAAGACATCTTCTCGTCCATCATGATCAAGAATAACATATTTTTCAAGAAGAAGGCCCTGCCCTTGTCTAAGGTTTCATGAAGATCCTTCAAATGTTTTCAAATCTCCGCAGCTGGCTTACCAAATGGTATTTTTGGTAACATCTCATCAATGACAGACAACTTGAGAAGCATAACCGCCTCCCGATTACTTCCATCATACTTGTCCTGGTCCTTTCCCACAGTGGTAGGGCGAGCTTCTATACCCAAAACAAGTGCATCCAAACACCAATACTCGAAGATGGTGAGCATCCTCTGCTTCCACATGTTGTAGTTTTTACCATTGAACCTCTGGCTACCTTCCAACATGATGTTGGTCAAAGACACCATCCCTCTCGTTTTCCAAAAACATGAAAAATGAGGTAAAAGTCGGTGATCAGTTGGTATGAATCCCAAGGCAATCAGCTGGCACAAATCCCACATTTTTAAAAAAAATCATCAAATAGAGGCCGAGAAACCCTAGGCGGCAGAAAAGGCAATATTTTTTTCAAAAAAAAGATTCAAAAAACTCAGAAAACTGCCCTAGCCGTGAGCAAAAACAGCAAAAATTTTCAGAAAATTTTATAAAAACTCTGATCAATTTTCAGAACAGCAAAATTATTTTTGAGCAAAAAAATTTCAGAAAACCCTGGCAGAAACCCTAGCAGCAGAAACGAATTTTCAAAAATCTCTGAAAAGCCCTTAGCTGCGATTTTCAGCAGACTAGCAAAAATTTTGTAGAAAAAGTTTTCAAAAACTCTGGGACATCACGATTTTTTTTCAGCAAAAAAAATGCTAAAAAACTTGCAGCTGCACAAAACCCTAGCCAATTTTTTTCAGAAACAGAATGCAAAAACCCTAGGCACAGCTACCACAGGGCACGATTTTTGCATAAAATCGTCAAAAAACACAAAAAAAAACTGCAGAAAGCCATCACTTCTGAAAACCCACGATTTTCTCAGTCTCATGCCCAGAAAATGGACAAAAATCAGACACAAATTTTGGCTCCGCTGCAGGTTTGATGCGAAAACCACCAAAAATAGGGCCGCGAAAATCAGAAAACACAGCCCACAAACACGAGTTGCAGCAGATCCCGTCGCACGGCCGCGAAACTCAGAAAAAAATCGCACGCGCACCAGCAACATAATCCCACGACTTCACAGAAAAATCATTCACAAATTTACAGAGACACCCTTGCGATTTGACCTGAGCAAGACGCCGCAAAAATCTGCTTCAAAAATTTATTTTTCTTTAAAACCCCACAAATTTTTAGAAAAAAACCCGTGATTTTTAACAGCAGAAACCCTCGAAATTCTGCACAAAAAATATCTCGAAATTTCCAAAATAAAACCCACAATTTTTCTTAATAAAAAATCGAGCAAAAAACTTTTGAAATTTTTTTCGGGTAAACAATTAACTTTCGATTTAAAAATAAAAATCAAGCAAAAACATCTAAGAAATTTCTTAGGAAAACACGAATTTTTTTATTGCTAAAAAAAATTGAGCCCAAGCTCTGATACCATAAAAATAATTATGAACACACACAATTATTGCCAAAATCATTGATTAATTAAAATAAGAAGCAAATGGGGGGCGCCGGTCCGAGCCCAGTTGGTTAAGGTGTTCCCTGTTGCAGGGCGCCCACCATGGGTTCGACTCTCCGGCGCTCCTGTGGTACCAGTTGGTGTGTCCCGCCAGCACTGCCGGTCACGGTAAAAAGTTTACCGGCGGTGGGGGGTTATAGGGGGGGCCGTGCTGCACCCGATTCCCTTCATTAAAAAATAAATAAAAAAAATAAGAAGCAAATGCATTCTTATATAGAACTAGAAAGAGCTAATAATAGCGAGACTAATAAAAGCTAATTGAAGGCTTAACTGAAAGTAATTGAAAGCTAAAAAAACTACCTGAAAGCTTTAACTGATCCTAACTGAAAGCTAACTAAAAAAATAAAAGAATATACTTGAAGTATATTTTAATCTATGTTACCGGATTCGTACCCACAGGCCTCGAACCCGGTTCGGGTACGCACCCGGTTCGGGTTCGTCTGTGGGTTCGTGCTGGGTACGCACAGGGTGCGTGCCCAGCACTGTGGGTTCGCCAGGGTTCGTGGGTTCGTGCTGGGTACGTGTGGGTTCGTGCTGGGTACGCACAGGGTGCGTGCCCAGCACTGTGGGTTCGCCAGGGTTCGTGGGTTCGTGCTGGGTACGTGTGGGTTCGTGCTGGGTACGCACAGGGTGCACCCATACATAATTATTTTGCAGTCACCTTAAATGTGATTATTGCGGCCCACCGTGATAGGAAGTTTCATCTCTTCTACAAACCTCTGTTACATCATTAGATTTGGAGCCTAAAATATAATATCCATGTCTGACAAAAACACCTTTGTTCACCAAGTTTCTGAGATGGGAATGGTAGGAAACAGTGGGACACATTTCAGTGATGACAGGGAACAGGAGGCCTTTTTTCCAGGGGTTAGCAATTGAAAAAATAGCAGAAATTTAAACATATAGAAAAATTCAAATATTCATATGATAAGGCATTCACCATATTCATGGTATAATCATCTATAATACATTAGAGCTGAATTGAGAATTCAAATGAATTGATATAAAATTAACAAAAAATCAATGTCTAATCATTTGAGTTTTCATTACCTTTGTTGATCAAGTATCATACTATGAAATGATTTAGTTTTACAATTCTCTATATTTCTCTTATTTTTTTGTATATATAATACATATATATAGATTTATAATATATTAAATTATTAATATATATATATATATATATATATACACACACGTACCCATACGTACCCAAACCCCTAAAAAAATTTTGCCCGTACCCACGTACCGGGTTCTCGTACCCGAACCCGTCCCCGAACCCGAACCGGTAACTTAGATTTTAATATCTTGTTTGACCATTAAACTAAATATAACAATATTATTTTAATACCATATGCCAAAATGAGCTAATTCAAGCCAGAGCAACATAAAGTTCTCAAGTACCGCATGCCTTACATCCATAGATGGCAAAGGTTAAGATGTTGAGATAAGCCTATTGCTACATAGCAACCATCAAGGAAGAATCCAATATGAAGGGCCAGTGAGACACATCTTCAATATTGAAAAAATCACCTTCAAACAAGAACCTACAAACATCTAAGACAGGAAAATGGTCTAGGTAACTTAAAAGCAGCCGCCACTTAGATGTGGAGCACCATGCTCAAAAGTTGTTGTTTAGGTAAATAAAAACAATAGATTCTCAAATAAAGCCCTCTAATGAAAACATTAGCTGCAATCTAAATGTTATGATCACCAATTGTCCAAGCTATACCATTGGTGCATAGGCCTAAAGACAAAGCAAGATTTTCTGCCATTCACAAATGTTGATGCAAGGGCAATATCTAGACTTCTAATTGATGGGGGTAACATAAAGAATCCATCTCTAAAGCAATTGGCAAGCCACTAAATTTTCAACCATGCCTCATCCCTAGCCTTACAAATTGAGATGATTCACTTCTTGCTACACCAAAAGTACACATGTTATTCATCAATGCCATATATCACATGACATATACCATTTTAAAGAAGAAATAATCTGTGATATATTGTCAATTGATGTTTACAATGTTGTCCTCAAGCACTTATACATGCATAGACCCCAAGGTACATATATATCCAATCAACAAAGTATCATCAAAGTAGTAGCCAGTAAGAGGTATAGGATTCCTAAGTGATTCCATCCTCTCATATATACTATAAGAGACATTGTCTATTCACCGATAAGTTTCTATACTTGCTTCTTACACTCGACATAATCAAGACTAATGTTTTTCAAAGTGAGGCAAATAATCGAGGTGAATGATCTAAATGCAACTCATATGACACCGCAAAGCTCATTCTCATGGCCTACAATAATGCCAACTCCAAGATTGTCAAACCATCTCCATCAGATGCCACAGAGGTTTGCAGTGGCCCAATGCAATCTAAGAAGATCAGATGTGGCAACATCAAAACACGCACCAAACACCTACCAACCAAACCACAAAGATCCACTGATAACAAGTTGTACAGCAAAGTGGCAACAATGTTGCTTTCTTTGTCCTTAAAATGGGCAAAGTCCCCACCATATATGACTTGTGGGATTCCCCTAGCAAGTTCAAGGGGTAACACCCTTGTGGTGTGCTGGGTTACACCTCTTAAACATGTTTCGACTATTATGTTATGAAACTTCTCGGCATAACCAATGTCATACATGGAAGAGCAATATTTTCTAATTCCATAACAGTTCTTTGTCCTTTGCAGCTTTGTAACATGATGTATACATAGCACAGGCGTAGCTAGTGGAAGACAGACAAACCATGCATCTTTGATCTAAAAGGATCTGGAAAATGTATGTAAATGAGAAAATATGAACAGAAGACTCAATTCAGATGCAGGGACAAATTTTTGACAGTACTGCAGAACTGTATTAGACAGAGACTGTACTATGGGTTCATCGGAATCCAGATTTTAGCACAGATTTGAAAGTGTCCAAGACCGTACTGTGAGTGTGGCAGAGTCCACGAGCCATACAGGCGTTCACAATTGGAATATGAAACAAACAGGAGCCATTTCAACCTCCAGTGAAGGTTAATTTTCACCCAGGGCCTGGGAAAACTTAGTTGTTCATTTGAAATCTTATAAATAAACATGTAATGGAAGCATCCAAGCATAGTTTTTGATGTTAGATAACTTTGGGGTTATTGTATATTTCAGATCTGTTCATTATAGGAGAAATAAGCAGAAGGTAGAAGGCAAGATTGCCCACTTATTGTAGCATCTCTTTGCAAATCAATAAAGGAGGGTAGTGTTGTGACCTTTTCACACATCACACCATTGCAAATGGGGACCCTTTGTTTTTTTTTGCTTTTTGGTTTTGCCTTGGCATCACAACTGCTTATCACCATGTTTCTTTACAATGAAGAGTTAAAGAGTCATCCGAGCCAAGTGAAGAATTTGAGCCTGGATCATTGTGCTTAGGAGGCCCGAGGGACGAGGATCGACTGTCATTTCGGTCAATTCTAACACCTCCTACTTTTTAGGGTTTTCACTTTGGCCCCCTATTTTTTAGGACCTACTTTTTTGGCACTTTTGAGCAATTCTGAGATCCCTATTTTTTAGGGGCTATTTTTAGAAAGTTGCTATTTTGGGAAAAATTTCTATTTTTAGAAAGTTTCTATATTTGGAAGGGGCCTGAATTTCGAAAATCCACTCAGAAGTTCCAAAAAGTCAACAGAACTCTCAGAAAATCAATTTGAAAATTTTATGAATTCATGGTGAAAATCAGAAAAATGTTGAAAATCTGGAAAAATCAGTCCAAAAAATCACAGAAAAATGGTGAAAAATCTGGAAAATCCATGGAGAAATCTGGAAAATTTATGAAAATCTGAGAAATCATGGTGAATTTGCCTAAGTGTGGATTCATGGAAGTCCAACCAGCATGGAGAAAGAGGAAGTCCATGGCGAAAGGCTTCAGCCAAGCAACAGGGAATGGCATGGACTCATGGAAAGTCCGCCCAGCAACTTCAAAGGCAATGGCATGGATGAAGGCCAAGTCCGCCCAGCAATGGCAAGGATATGAGTGAAGTCCGCCCAGCAAAGAAGGTAATGGCATGAAGACAAGCCAAGTCCGCCCTTGGACAAATGGAATGGCATGGCAGTAGGCAAAGTCCGCCCCATGTAAAATGGCAAGAAATTAAGCCAAGTCCGCCCAGCCACATGGAAGATGGCACAAACATAGGCCAAGTCCGCCTTGGACAAAATGTGAGATGGCTTGGAGATATAGCAAGTCCGCCCTAAGGAATGGCTTGGACAAGTAGCAAGTCCGCCCTAAAGATGGCACAAAGATTTTCCAAGTCTGCCTTGCACCATGAGAGAATGGCAAGACATAAGGCAAAGTCCGCCCAGCCACATGGAAGATGGCACAAACGTAGGCCAAGTCCGCCTTGGAAAAAATGTGAGATGGCTTGGAGATATAGCAAGTCCGCCCTAAGGAATGGCTTGGACAAGTAGCAAGTCCGCCCTAAAGATGGCACAAAGATTTTCCAAGTCTGCCTTGCACCATGAGAGAATGGCGAGACATAAGGCAAAGTCCGCCCAGCCACATGGAAGATGGCACAAACATAGGCCAAGTCCGCCTTGGACAAATAGAGAAGATGGCTTGGAGTAAGTTGAAGTCCGCTCCAAAGAATGGCACAAGATCATGCCAAGTCCGCCCAGCAGCATATGGGCTATGGCATAAGTTAAAGTGATGTCCTCTCCAAGGGAAATGGAAAGAAATTAAGCTAAGTCCACCATAGGCATTGGGAGATGGAAAATACAACTAGCAAGTCCGCCATATGGAGAAATGGCTTGAGCATAGCCAAGAAAAAAATTAAATCGCTTGAGCATAGGCTAAGTCCGCCTTGGGAAAAAAAATACATGGCTAAACAAATGGAAAGTCCGCCATACCAAGGAGTGAGGGAAAATTAAAATTTTGCCTAAGTGTTGACTTTGGAAATATTAAAAATATTCTTGGCACCTTAAGAAAATTCGCCATACTTAGAGAAAAAAAGAAAAAATTTCTAAGTCCAACATTTATATGTCTAAAGTATTTTTCCCCTGATGGAAGAAAATTATGGCGAAATAAAATGGAAAGAAAATTATGGCGAAATAAAATTGGAAGATGAAAATTATGGCAAAATGAAATTGGAAAGAAAAATTTGCCTAAGGCAATGGCAAGAACTTCTTGAAGTCCGCCATAAGGAATGGTGAGAATGTCCGGACAAGAGGAAAGTCCTACCTTGGCACTTAGAAAAAGTCTGACCTCGGAGAAATGGAGTTGAAAAAGGATTCTCAAAGTTCGCCTAGACCATCAAGAGCACATGGAAAAGAAAGTTGAAAGTCCGCCTAGCAAATATGATAAAATTTGTCTAAGGCATGGAACATCTAGAGGGAAGAGAGGATATGGAAAAGCACTTGGAAAGTTTGCCATGCTTCAAGAGAGAGACATGGAGAATTTGACATGAAGTCCTCCAACATTTGAAGATAGATGGAAAAAGACTCTCAAAGTCCACCATGGAAAAGTGTTCACCAAGCCCGACTTGTAGAGAGAGAGTATGGCAAACAATGAGAAGTCCGATTTCGGGAGATAGAAATGAAGAGTTAAATGTGAAATATACTCGTGCCAAGATGAAAATGACGAAGAGAGCATGAAGTTTGCTTTAAATTCGAAACAAAATTCACTTTGATATCAGGAGAGAGAGTGTTAAAAAATTCAGCATGAGGCCAGACTTCAGGAGAGAGGAAATGAAAATCTTCATCCAACATTGGGATTAATGAATAATTTTTGCCATGGCTAAGTAAAATAAAATCAAATCAAATCAAATAGCCATTTGGAGAAAATTAAAAGCTTGAAAATGAAATTTATAAAAATCTTTCAAAGCTTATTCTAAAAAGTTGTCTTTGGGAGAGAAAAAAATCTGAAATAAATTTGTTTTATTTTACTGTAGGTGGATGACTACACAAGGCGAATCTTCAAAGAGGAAAATGGCAAAGAAAGTATAAAGTCCGACTTGAAGGGAGATGAAAAAACTTGGGAGTCCACCCTTGCACATGGCAAGACCAACAGGAAGTCCGCCAAGAATTTGGCATCATGAAGACGACAGCAGGCACATCGTCAAGTACATCCAACTTACACAAGCCAAATTCAAAATTGAAGACAAATCCACCGGCGAGGTTTATTTGAGCACAATAATGGCCAGAATCTTGAAGATGTTACAAAATGAAATGGAATAGCCAAAATTTGGCTAAGTATGGGAAATTCTCCACAGAGAAAGTTCCAATTTCCTCCATTGTGGCGAAAGCACAAGGGAGTTCCTCTCCAAATTCAAGGCACGTGAAGGAATTCCAAAGCAATCCAGGAAGAAAGACTTAATAACTTCAAGTCTAAATAGGTGCTCCAAGGCGAGGAGAGAAGAAGAAGCCAAAGTAATCCAAGATCAAAGTGCAAAGGACAGAATCATTGGCAGGAAAAAATATTCTAAGGCAAGAACATGGAAAAAGAACAAAGTAACCAAGGAGGACATCCAACCTACTGAAGTGGCGCCTTGACCAATCAGATTGTTCCAAGTCAGCACATCCAGATTCAACAACTTTCTATTTTATTTGTTGGTTCATATTTGGTAAAAAGGACAAGTGTCCTCGAATGTATTTTTCTCATTGGTTGAGGAGTAGTTAGTTGTAACAAACCCTAATTAGGGTGTAATCTCGGCCGTTGATCCTGAATTAATCTTGGCCATTGAACTGTAATTGGGGAGCCTATAAATTGAGCTCACCCCTCATTTGTAAAGCATGGGAACATGTTGCAAAACATGTTGAGATAAGCAATTGTTGTAAGATTGCCAAAGTAATAAGTAATGCATGCATTGTTCTGATGGTGATTACTTCTCTTACTTTGGAGTTGTCATGGTTCTTATCCCTCATCATAGTTTAGATTTCTTTTCATGTATGTTAGATGAATGCAAGATTTGATAAGTATTGATTTATGGTGAAACTTTTGCTCATACTTTCTTTGAATGGATGATTTTCATTCAATGCGTAAAGTTAGCCTGAGCTTATTTTGTGGATGCTTAACTTCCGTCTGGATAAATATTGTTCGATTTGATGGTAGTTATTCATGACGTGAAAATCATAAGCACACTCCCTTGAAGATTGCACCCCCCTTTGTGTAGTTGTTGTTGAGCGTGGCGAAGCAAAGCGTGGTTATTGGTTCCACCAAGTCAATACCGTCTCTTGAATTCTTAGGAGTAGATTAGAACTTCTGAACCCTTATCTCCTTTTTCAATTTGTTTGATCCATGACCCAAACCATAGAGCTTCATTGTCTAGACCTTCATTGTAAATTGAACAAGCCTAGCGTAAGTCCCTTTGTGTTACCAGCATAATCACATCAAACCACAGAGCTCATCCACACCTAACTGAAACATTGGAATTGCAGTATGATCTTTCTTGCAGTCTTAGCATACGAGGTAGTTTTTCAAGAGGGGATAGAGCGTCTTTGACACTTTATTCTAGAATGTTTGTTGTGTCACAAAACACACATCAATAGGTAGCAAGGCACATTGCCACTAACAAAGAGTGTGTTTTCCTCCATGCCAGGGTTTTTCTAGGATAAAAACTCAGCATGTTGTGACTTGTGAGTTTATTGCATTTGTTTCTGTTTAAAGCACTGTAATTCCTTCTCTTGACGATTTGAACTTTCTTTTGCAAAGCAAGTAGGAAAGTATGTAAGTTTTGGTTGATTTCTAGGTTCTATGTTTAAGAGTTTATAGATCAATCTCCTCAGAAGTATTTCAGGTACAAAACACACAGATTAATAAAGCTTTTTGTTCCAATTCTATCATATTTCCAATGCATCACAACTGAATATCTCTTAGTCATTTCTTATTTGTTGTTCAATAATGCTTCCACATATAACACATTGAAATTCAAATCATTTAGAGCAGTCCCCTCATGTCTTATGGAATCTAGATCACAAACTTTTCCTCTAATATTGGTGCAGGCCAAGAAGTAGCCTATCAGCCAAAATACTTTTCAGTCACAAATCTTGGCTACAAGCCAGCAATGAACCACATAAATACGTCGTTACACCATAGAAGGATACATTTTGTTGTATATGAAACTGATATACAAGAGAATATATGTAAATAATAAAAAATTCAGAATATATATATACAAGTCAAATGACAAACAATAGGTTGTGTGCATGTGAGGCAACTTTTTGTAAGTCGCAACAGTTGATTAGGTATATAACAAACATATAAATTTAGTATCAAATCAACACTATCAATAAATGACAAAATCAAGACATACATTTGTAGAAAAGCAACAAAAAAGAGATTAACTCCACTCCATGACTTGCATCTTATACATGCATTATCCACTTACCCTCAAAAGTTTGCGAATGATAGGAATTTTGACAGGGAACTTATGGTGTTGCTTAATCATATTATGCAGCAGCTGAAAACCTGCACATTTAATATCCCTCAAAATTACAAACATGTATGGAATTTGCAGAGTTACAGAACCAAACAAATGTACACCCAAAAGAAGCATTAATTAAGCAGTCAGCCTTATCATACATGGCAAAAAATGAATTATTCAGAGAAGATACCATTCTTATTTGCAATATCCACCAACACAGAGCGTGACTTTGTTTTGAGTAGAGCATCCAAAACCATCGAAAGATCTCTTGTACTGAACAGAAACAAGATTGTTTACAACACTATTAACGACTACTTGCAATTCAATATTTATTGCACTGTAAAACATATGCAATCTGGAAAATAGAGAAAAATGTAATTGGACGCAGAATAAAAAAATAACCTGCCAGATGCCTCATCATTTGCATCACCTGATGCGGCTGTTACAACCAAAAGCTTTAAGTAATGCTTTGCAACATCCTGTTGAATTGAGAACACCATAAAATAGATAGATGATGCCAGTCAACACTTAGAGCAGTAATTAACAATGTGCTTCAAGAAATCAATCTGTTGAATAAGTTCTCATACAATCTGAAATCAAGCTATGTACATCCAATTTTGTAATTTAAAAGATCAAACAGTTCAATAAAAAAATGAATGTGAAAACGCTACAATGACAGATTTCTCATTACTACATTAAAATTTGTTATGATATGCTGCATTAGAATCCAACATACTAGATGTTCATGATTTGTAAATTCATGTACTCCCATGAGGTACCAAGCATAAAAACAAGTCCAATTGCATTCAGATTATGTTATCTTACACTACATTTACTATCATTCCAACTCATCCAGCCAAGAAGTACATATCACATTGACATTATCACAATAATGGTGCATCTCCACAATGTTCAGCAATATATCACCCAATGCCATTGTTCATCTATTATGAATGGAATACCAAAAGT
Organism: Sequoia sempervirens; assembly: GCA_007258455.2. Classification (NCBI taxonomy): domain Eukaryota; kingdom Viridiplantae; phylum Streptophyta; class Pinopsida; order Cupressales; family Cupressaceae; genus Sequoia; species Sequoia sempervirens. The sequence goes on along the minus strand of VDFB02307990.1, from coordinate 3,539 downwards.
TTTCATTCTATTGATTTTGAATTTCAGTATCATGCATATTGTAAAGATAACAGATAGATTCACTCTACTTTGGGAAGTACTAGGCAGGCATAAGTAAATGCAAATAGCAACCATATTTTAAGAGATTTGAAAAAAATTACCCTTCGTTTTACAATTCCGCCATTTACATCCAGCATTTCACTAAGTATATCTTGTACTGAAATCAATTACAATTATATAATTAGCAACATAAGTAATGAATTTTTAAATGACCTAATAAATTTAAATATGAACAAGAATTCTACAACCATGCAGAAGTGGCATTTTATTACCTTTGCGAACTTGAATGAGTGGCATGTTGTTACCTCCATCAAAATATCCATTTGTACCCAACCCCTTTGAGTTCAAAGTACTAGATTTCTCTGAGGCAGGAACTGTCTTGGATCGCTTCAGCTTCTTTACTATACCTCTTTTACCATCCCCACTTGAAACAGCAGGAAGCTTTTTCACTATTGAACCTGACTGAACCTTATTGGAGACCTCAATCTTAGATTCATGCCAATCTTGTGTTTTCTCAATTAGAGATGACTTGAGGCAATCAACAACTGTAGCTACATCCTCAGTTTCTTCTTTCACCATAATTGGCAGAGGTTCTTCACCATCTGACTCATTCTCAACTACATCTGTTGGATTTTTGAGAACCCCAATAAACCCTCTACAGTTGGCAGACCCACATGCACATTTTTCAGCTGCTGCACCAGATGCTGGTTGAAAATTATAATCAGCTGTAAGCTCTTCACCCTGAAAGACATTAACTCCAAACCACATAGTAACATACAAATAAGTTATAACTAGAACAAGAGAAAAAAAAATAAGGAACAAAAGAAATTACATTAATGACCACAAATGACCAAGATAGATTAACGGGACACAAAATACAGCAAGAACTTTCACAGATTAGCATAAACATGGATACATGATGTCAAAAACGAATATTTTACACAACAACAAATTAATCGAATTCAACAGTAATTTAGTAATCTGTGGCTTGAAGGCTGATCATTTGTTGCAACATAGGGATGTTATGCACCAAATATGATGTATGATGGTAAGGTGCTGTTTACATTGTTAACATACTGGCCTACTGGAGGTTAAGGCATTGACTTGCATGTTAATAATCTTTAACTATCATTCGAAATTAGCCAGTGTTGGAAAGGTTGCATAATGCATATTTATTTATATGCATTGACTCATCATTCTATTTGATACCTCCTGGAGCATATCAGATTCATATTAAGATGGATCTGTATTGGTTTTTAGCCAGAACTTTGTAACTCATTATTATTCATCAATTGCTGATATATAAAGTTGTTTTTCTTTATAAATGTTAACGTATGGTATTTGGTATGATACTCTCACTTCATATCAAAGCTCAGACTCGAATAATCATAAAATTGAAGTCTGTCCATATTCTAATTTCTAGTGCAAATCTTCATGTTTGTGTTCTCTTTGAGATCAATAGGGTAACCTTGGTAACATGTTAAACACATGCAAGGTTGAAAACCAAAAGAATAATAAACTGTCTTGTCACAAAAAAAAAGTCATGGCAAGATAAATGAACAAAAAAATGCATATATTGTAGATTCTGACGATATTCTGCCATGATTGTAGGTGGGTCAAGCTTGCTTTCTCCCATCAATGATCAAAATGTGCATCCGAATATTCAATTGAGACAAACAGATTTCAGAGCCCTTGAAGCTTTCCCGTATTGAAAGGAAAACACACATGTTTGTATGTGAACTTGTAATCCCTGCTACAGTTACTCAAAGGATTTTCATCAAGAAATCATAGTATAAATGGATTATCTCAATTCAATACAAGATACCAGAGTGGTGTAGTCTGATTCACGAGCTAGGTGAAAGCAATAGCCAAGTCCTTTGCGTAAATTGTCCTCCCAGAGGGAGAGTGGATAATCACATAATAAAACTCCTCATGAAAGAATCTTCAGAGGATGGCCAACCATATCTGAATCCCACAAATGTCTAGCAGATGATATTCCTCTCTCATCATTGGGTAATAAGCATCTAATTCTATCGTAAGTGGGGTTCGCACCCCAAATGATACCTCAAATTCAATTGTTAAGGGTGCTTGTGTAACCAACAAGAGGCTACAAAAAAACCCTTTATGGCATGCAATCATTCCTTCCACATAACAACATTACATCAGATCATGCCCTATCATTGTTCACTCCATATATCATCCTCATTGTGATGTCCCCTCGCTAGACAGTTCTCGGGAACAGTGTGTTAGCCCTTTATTGGACCCTTGTGGGCTAGCCAGATTGGTTAGAGGGTCAGTGGTACTTACTGGAGAGTTTGATCGTTTTGGTTTTCAGAGCCCAGTGACTGGTTCACAGCAGGCGTTGGCATTTCAGGAGTCCACAGCTTCTGACGGCACAGAAATATTCTGAGTTTTGAGCGAGTTATGGAATTTTAAGTGATTAAGTTAATAATTTTAACTTAATGTCTTTTTATTAAAGTCACATCGATTTTAATATATTTTATCACTTAAAATGTTCAAAAAGGAGATTTAATATTTTAATGTCTTAAAATATTAAAAGTGCGCTCAAGTATTAAGTCTTGACTATTGGAAAGACTTAATAAAATATTAAAAGATTTAAATGATGGAAAAAGGGCGTATTTTCTTGAAATGCGTGCCATTTGGGTATAGAGGAAATTTCTGGCAATAGAAACTCATCTTTGACAATTTCACTTTGCCTTGTGCTATTTCTCCTGTGCAAGCTCCTATGACCAGGGTTTGAACATTTTTTCCATTGAGGAACGATAACTCTTCAGTGTTGAGTGCTTTTGAGGCTGTGAAAGATCAGCTGAATCAGTGCAGTTGAGAACTTCATTCAGAGGTTCTACAGGTTTCATTCAGAGGATTATTATTTGGGTTTTCAGTTCAGAAGAGGGTTTCTTCATCATGAGGCGTCCTCTCCAACAATTCTTCATGCTTTTATCTTGGTTTCTTCAGTGGTTGACTTGGGCCATACTTTTGCCTTGGTTTTTGTGCTTCTCTGGAAAAGGCGTGTGAAGGGAATTAGTGAAACGCCTTCTTCTTTGCTCATTTCAGTGCTTCAACATTGGCGTCTACCCCTACCAGAGCATTGTACCTCATTCTGGAGTGGGAGAAGTCAGATCTGGAGATGTGGCGTGCTTATTTGCCTGTTCTTACCATTTCCGGCTGTCAAATGAGCAATTTCTTTAATTAAATAATATGGAGCTATTTTGGTATGTGTATCATTTGCATTCTATTTGTCTCAATAAAATAATGCAATCTACACTTTCATTCTGAAGCAAATAGTGTTAATTTTCATTTTATGAGCATTTATGATGTGCGCCCCTTCTCTTTTGTCTATCAAAAATTCTCTAAAAAACTAAATAACACCTAAAGACTTCAGAAAAATTGGGGTTTTAAGTTGAGAGCCAGCAGGGCTCATCACAGTGGTATCAGAGCTCTGATTCTGCCAGCTTGTGGGGTTAGAGAAATTTATGAAG
>VDFB02307984.1:0-20013 GCA_007258455.2 Sequoia sempervirens | reverse complement strand
TTCTCCAGGTCATATGAGGATGCAAGAGAAGAGCATACTTGGTTTTTGAGTAAAAACATTAGCTTTCTCTTACTCTCAAATCTCTCAAAAAATCAGAAAAATAATGAGCTATACCAGACAACACGACTCCAATACCATGTTAGATTATGCGAGAAGTGAGAACCGAGCCAAAAATTTAATGTCGGTCGTAGATCACATGCAACTTCACTCAACAAATGATCAAACATCAAAATAGAAGAATGAAGAGAAATCTAAAATGAGAGAAAAATAGAGACAAGGCAAGAGGATTTGTGGAACACTCTCAATACTCTCATCGAATGATCACCGAACTAGCTGAACTAGTGAGAGTGCTCAATATATAGAAAAATAAGGGCAAATACATCCAAGAGGTGCATTAACTCCTAATACCCATAAAAGGTGGGAGGTTTTACCTACTTGGTAAATGATAAAGCATGTGGCATAACCTCCTTAGGTGAAGACAAAAAGGAGGTGACACATAAAGCCAAAAGAGGATGTGTAACTCAACTATCTATGTGTGGGAGAGAGTGACACATGTATCTGATGTATTTCACCACATGTCCTCATATTAACCACACCTAATAAACCTAAGCAACCTTAAATAATATGTGTAGGAAAAAAGAAATACCCCTAACATAAGGAAAATAAAAAACCTACGCTAACACCTCCCATATCATTTAAGCATCCACCCTAAAATTTTGGTATATTTAGTTTTCTCCATGAGACATAGAACCAAAAATATGGTTCTTTAAACCTTTACATTTCTCTCAAATGACACTTTTTGCAAGAATATATTTGATCTTTCCATGGTCAAATGATGTGAAGTTGAAAAAATTTGAGAGGTTACTTTTGAGGGAGCCAACATCCAATTTAAGGTCTAGATAGAACATTCATAAGCCCCATGAACTTAGAAAACTACTCCATCATAGTTTGGTAGAAAAATTCTCTTAGGGATCTTAAGAGACCTAGTTGGAATTGTGTAGGCTAGAGGGATTGACACACCTAGGGAATGGAATTGGGCCTCCCATAACATTCATCCACGTACATTGACATGTTATAGTAAATTTAGTCAAACAAGGTGCATAATGAAAAATAAGGCTCTTGCCACCTTTATGATTTTTGTAAGAATTTGTTTGATCTTTTCATGGTAAAATGACATGGATTTGATGAAAAATAATAGATTTTATCTTGGAGGGACCCCAAAAGAACTTGTAGATCTAGATAGAATATTTATATCCACCATAAACTCTAAGAACTACTATATCATAGAGTTGTAGTTTTTTTTCTCTTAGGGATCTTAAGAGACCTAGTTGAAATTGTGTAGCCTAGAGGGATCAACACACTTGGGAAAAAATGTTACCTCCCCAATAATTTAATCACCCATCCCTATATTTAAATGTATAATTAGTTTGACTCCATGAGGCATAGAATGAAAAATAAGGAACTTGATACCTTTACACTACTCTCAAATAATGCCTTTTACAAGAATATGTTTGATCTTTCCATAGTCAAATGGTGTGGATTTGATAAAAATAAGAGATTTTATTTGGAGGTACCCCACATCCACTTGTAGGTCTAGACAAAAAAATTGTAGGCCCTAAAATTTTTGATAACTATTTTGTCATAGTTCAATAATTTTTTTCTCTTACCTAGGGCTCTTAAGAGACCTTGCATGAACTATATATCATGGAGGGATCAAAACACTTGGGAATGAAACATGGATTCATCTAATGTTCACTTTCCCACCTAAATGTGATTAAAAAATTATAATGATTATATAAGATTATGTTAGTCGTAAGATTCTCTAGCAAGTTTTTGATCACATAGTTGGTGCAATCATAAATAGTATAAAGCCATAACACCTCAATAGTTTGTGTAAGTTGTATGATCCTCTAACCAAACTATATATCACATAGTCCTATCATTTTATAATATCAATAAATTCATGAGCATATGAGGAAGATTTCCCACCATGAGTTGATATGACTACGAACCATCGAATGACACATCACTAAGAACTTGAAAGATTCAATACCTCCTAGTGAGTGTGAGAGGTTGACATATTGCTCTCCTGATATCATCATTTATTGAGGTTACTACATCAATAATATAAATAAAAAAGAACCCACCAAAACTATCACAAATTACTCTCAACTAATAGTACAATGATAATATGACATTCTCAAGGGAACATCATGCTATTGCATAAACTATAAGAACTTATCCTAGTTCAAAACCTATCACATAATTAAAACTCAAAGCGCTAAAAACCAATAAATATTATATGATTATGTCATGAGGTAACCTAATAAAATAATTATTGATGTGTGTACCATTGAGTGACTAAAATTAGGGAACCACCACAATCCACAGTGGTGTTGATGAATCTCCACAATCACTATCATACATAAAAATTTACACTTTGATCAACACATTTAATTGTATGGTATACAAACTTGGCATTATATTTTGAATTTAGAAGCTTAAAGGATTGCATGATACTATGCACCCTAAATATCAAGGAGAACCCATACTAAAGAGTACATAACAACCAATCCTTTATGGGGAAATGTGATTACCATATCATCCTTCTCCCTTAGCTAGATGAACCCCATACTAAGATGACTATTTAGAGTACACCTATCCATGATCATCATTGAACCAATTAAAACCTTTCAAATGCAATTTGAAAATTAAATATCATGGAATTAAAACTACATGTCATTCAGTCACACACAAAAATCTCTAATCTCTAAGACTATAAAATTCAATGTCCAAGGTCATCAACACCTTGGCTTCACATTGGAAAGTAAAGTATATTCCATTGTATTTAAGATAAGATTACATGGAAGAAAATTGGCCTCACATAATCTATTATTGTGTACATACACTTTTCTCTCCATTCTTCTATGGCCTTGAAGCCCTATGGTATTCAATAAGATTATCTTTGGGATATGGGTGAAGAGTATGAGAATGAGACCACCTTCACACAAGATTGTGCAATCTATTAATATGGACATGTATGAAGACATTCTCCTAATTTTGGGGCAAGACTATGTCGATATATTTTAAAGAGGGGGCCAAAATAATCTCAGAACTTCTACTATACTTATTTTCACATGGAGATGAGATATAAGAGGATCAAACTAAACTCATTAGACCAACTAGAAAACTTGACAGTTAGGGACCGACATACTCAGTCAAATTAAAATACTCTCTTTACTTCAAGAATATAAAACTCTCTACTAACACCACCACCACAAGAAGGTGGAATCTTGTTTGGTATCATTCACCTACATTTTAAGAAGTCGATAAAATGCTCAAATGAAAGTTGTAGTTAAGAAGTATATAACATACTAAAATCAAAGAAATAAAGAATTGCACAACATGGTCAAAATAAAGACATAGATTAAGAAGCATATAACATATTGAAATCGAATAAATTAAGAAGTACAAACTATACTTATAAGCTATGTACAACCCTTGTGTTTTTATTATGGGTAAAGCAGGTTTTGATGGGGCCCTGAAACCTAGTATAGATAGGTTTTACAGGGATCTAAAACCCAAATAAAGAGAGAGTTGCCTAAAAAATAAGATGCAGAACATCAGTAGCCTAAACATCAGTAGCCATAAAGAGAAAGACAAGAAAAAATGAGTTGCACAAAATAAGTTTTGAAGGGACCTTAAACACTTTTACAAACAGGTTTTGATAGGGACCTTAAACCCATAGATAAACTTGAGCATCGCTTGAATTAGCTAGGCATCAACAAACCAACCACTTAGAATATCCATATTTGAGCCCAAAAAAGTGAACAAAATGGTGTAAAACACCAAAAAGACCTTATTTCTCAACAAAACCAATAATTCCCCACACCCAACCTCAATAGGGGCTTTGGGAAATACAAAAAAAACTATAAGAAATCATATTCCCTGCAACATAATCTCACTTGGTACCAAAAAACCAACTCAATCTCCACCTCTAAAGGAGAGAGCTCCCCTCTACTGGAGAGGATGTCATGACCAACTAATCCACTGTAGTCTGAAATCTCTAGCCCCCTCAACCTACACATCTATAGAAGCGTCCACCTCAATAGGATGAACAATTGATGAAATCAAAAACCATCACCTCCCATCTCCACATCAAAAGGAGAGGAATCCACCTCCATAGGATTTGAGGAGAAAATCAACACAACAACCAAAAAAGTGACCATGACATCCTTCAATAAACAATACACTAGGACCATACTATGGACCAAGAGAAGAAGACTGAATAATAGCCACATATCCACCATAACAACTTTTAGTCTTAAACTCATCTGGGTTTTCAATAAAATATTGAAAAGAAGCCCACCCATTAGCCAATAAATAGAAACAACAAAAAACATCTAGGATTTGGGATAAATGCTAGAAAACCACCTAGCCAAAAGAACATAATCTAGATACAACCTAGAAAAAGAACCAAACAAGCTGCTACTCAGAAGACCCAAGCCCAAAGAGAGCGGAAGCAAACATGACCCAAGAGGGAAAGGGGAGCCCATACAAGAAGGAAACTGAGAGAAGGCCAAACCATAAAACACCCAAGCAACCCCAACTCACTGATTAGAGCCAAATATAGGCCATAACTCCATAGAACCAACCAATGGGAAGCACCACCATACCACAAGAGGGAAACCAAGAGCAACCACAAAACACCAAGGGCAAGAGCCACTAAAAGGGTGCCACCAAACAGACAATAGAGAGGGGCTACGAGAAACCAAGAAGAAACTAGAAAGAGAGCAGGCCAGCATAAAGAGCACCCAAGCTGTCCCATTACACCCAATAGGACCAAAAATAAGCCCATCCTCCAACCAAACCTCCTCAAAGAACCCAAAGCACACACTCACCAGCTGCAAGGGGAAAATTTCCTCCCAATCCAAACAAAGTAGAAACAGAATGTCCGAAGACACAACCCATGCAAAAAACCCACTCCAAAAAATGACCAAAAAGGAGAGCCAAATGAAGTAAGCCAGCACAACAAGAAAACCTACAGAAAAGCTAAGAGGCACAAACTTGCACGAACATGTCCACATCACCAAGACCGAGCAAAGCAGGAGCCCCTAGACCACGACCAAAATAGACAACAACACCACCAAAGCACATCAAGAGCCACAAAAACCCACAACATCCCTCCAAACCTCCTTCCCACCATCCAGATCACCATCCTCATTCCACCAATTCATTCCAATAAACTATGCAGATCTACTCTACTATTTATGGTGTCAGGTATTGCTTTATGGTTAGACTTGTGGATTTTCCACAAGTTCTTATTTAATGTTCTACCCCCATATTTGATCAATTGAATATTTGATTCCACAAAAAGGTCAGAATAATGAATAATTTTTTTTTTATGTATCAAAGTCCTCAAACAAACACACATTAGACTTGTTCATTAGGTACTTTCCAAGCCATGCTCCAATAGCAACTATCAATCCTGTAGGATACTCAATATATTCTCTATATATGATAGGGACACCTAATTTCTTTTCTTCCTCAACACAAAAACACATAATAATTTGTTCCTTCTTCATTGTCTTCATTTACAATAACTACACAAACATGCTCTACATTTGATTGTGTATTTATTAATGATTAATTAAATAAATGATATAAAAATACTTTAAAATAAGATAAAATGTTGATTTTTATTAAATAATTCATCTATAATACTTGGTTGAAATAGATCTTAAATATGATCAAAGTTAACTAATCATTACATCTCTATGAGTTGTAGTGCCCCTAGAAGTTGGTTCATTTTGAGTGGGCTTAAAGTTCTAGCACACTATTCATCAACCTAGTCTTTTGAATCACACCCATTCCAAGTAAAATCTATACATGAACAAAAAATCATGATATTTTTCCTCATATGAATAGTGAATGAACTTATATTTAAGCTTCTAAAAGAGTGATCTCACTCAATCCTATCAATGTAAAAAATTATTCATATGATGCAATGTTAGCTTCTTGTACGAAAAAAAATAATTGTAGACTTATCTTCATTTCTTTAACCCACTATATAGTTACACAATTAAACAATGGATGTTGTATCTATAAAATTTATTTCAACTCTTCTTATGCCAATTCTCTTTTCATACATTCTCTTACATCATCATGCTCCCCTTTTCCATGCTCGACCTCCGAGAAATTCCATATATGCTTAACACCACTCATTTTATGCATCCTAATGAACCAATAGAACATCTATGAGTTCTTGAATTGTGATGTATAATCATTTTTCCATACAATATGTTGACCAAATGTGATTTTCGTGGTTCTCAAATTATCAAAAAACATCTCAAAGCAACCTTTCACAAACTTTATAGAGTGTGTGCAATCGTCCCTAATATAAAAATGATACTCCCTCAATACCTTATCTTCTTTTGTACTATTAAGTGGATGAAATTCTTAGGCCAAGAATCTACATTATGGTCTAAAATTAAGATTATTCATCATTTCAATGAATAACTAATTTCTTCCTATTTCATTTAGGTTTTCAAAAAATAATTTCCATATTTTATTAACATTTCTTCAAGTAAATTTATAAATCCTATCAACCATTGGTTTTTTTTTGGAACAATTTCAATTAAAAACTTTGATTTTTTACACAAAATTCTAGGAGGTGTTATCAATGGTAAACTTGCTTTATTAAAAAACATCATGGACATCTTAAATCTATATTGTGAAGTTTCTGGATCCCAACTATCTCATAATAAAACAGAGTTTTTGTTGTCTCAAACTGGTTCTATTCCACATTGGATTCCCAAGGAGTGGATTTATCAAGCATGGGGAGATAACAAGATATCTAGGCATTCCCTTTGGTTTAGGGGTCTCCCTTTCAAACATGTGGAGATGGTTTCTAAACAAATTGTTTACTTGGGGTAATAAATTTTTATCCTTGGCTGGTAAGATCCAGGTTGCTAACAAATTTTTTATTGCTATGCATGTGTACTAATCATCTTGTTGGATCCCTTCCAAGCAAGGTTATGAGGAGCTAAATAAGATGATTCAAAAGTTTCTTTAGTCTAAATGGGATGGCACTACTAGTTTCATTGTTGCTTCTTGGTCTCATTATAGTCAATCAAATAATCATGGAGGACTAGGTCTCATTGATCCTAAAACTCAGGGACTTTTCCTTGTTGCTAAATGGATTGTTAGAGCAATTAATGGAGATGAATCATGGAAGATTTTGATTCATCATCAAATTATGGAGGCTATTGTTAAAAACAAGTGGAAAGCAGTCAATTGGTTGGACAAGATATTATTGTCTCCTTTCTTTAAAATTAAAGCTTCATTTCCTCTTCAATTTATTTGGAAGGATTGGCAACAAGTTTCTCAATTCTTAAAGTGGAACAATTCTTCCTTGCAACATGGTTTTAGTTTTTCCTCAGCTTCAATTGCTGGAATATAATTATTAATTATCATAATCAACCACTTTATGTCAGCTTCCCAAGGCATGCTTATTATTTGTTTAAAAGGGGCATCCATAATTTCAAAGACATTTGGGATTTTAATAGGTTTGATTAGGCTTTGTGGTGACATCTCAAACAACATTATGGGTTGGGCGATAAATATATATTTTTTTAATTTTTCTACAATCTTTAGTCCCTATTGATCTTTCTATGAAGCTTTGCACTCCTAAGGAATGCAATTTTGTGAAAGACTGGAAATGGTTATCTATTAGTCCTTTTAATTTTTTCCCTTTGAAGAGGGTTTATTTTCAAATCCTCCCTAGATGGCCTCTTGTTCCTCATCTTAATCAGAAATGGAAATGAAGGTTTACCTCCAAATTTTGGAGCATATTGAGTGCACAAATATGGAAATCTAAAACTGATTTTGATTCTAAAGTGTTAGCAAGTGGAAAATTTTGCATTGCAAGCTTCCAGTTGGAGATAGATTGAAATGTTTAATTGTTTAGCCAGTTAATTGCCCTTATTTCTTGTGTATTGAAAATATGAAACACATATTTTGGGACTGCACTTATGTCAAGAAACAATGGATAACTATTTTAAAAATGTTTCTTGCTATTTTCCTTCATGATTTAACCTGGAAAGAAGCCATCTTGGGCTTGGGTTTGAAAAATAATGCTATTGCTGATTCTATTAGACAAGTTATTCTAAAGCATATTTGGATAGCTAGATGTTCAACTATTTTCTCTAATAACTATTATCATGCAACTACAACTTTAAGGCTTTACTTTGACTTCCTTCTTCAGGTGGCTTTTTTGTTTTCATAGCAACAGGCTTTATGCATGAAGAATCCAAAGGCCATGGTTTAGCTTCAACAAATTAAGGATCAAGCCTTACAATTCCAGTTTGATAACAAGTTTTGTCATTGTAAAGTTGTACAGTTTATGAAATAATTGTTCTTCTGCCTTCTTTTGGCTGAGTTGTTATTTTGGTTAGTGTCTCTCAGCTACTAGTGGCCTTCTTTTGACAAATTTTCTTTTCTCTGCTACTTGTTGGTAGCTCTCATTATTTGTAATTGCTTTGATTCAATATAAAAAATAATGATAAACTTGCTTCATTATATAATTTTTTTCATAAGACAAATTTTGGTCACCTTGAAATTTTGGTATATTTATTGTGTTTTGAATAGGTTGATCAATAGGTGTAAAACCATCATTAATTATTTTATTATTTATTAAGTCAATTGGTGTATGAGGAATTTTTTCAATATCATATTGAGATGGAAAAGAGGATGTACTTTCAACTTTTGATATTCAATTTCTTTATTACACAAGATTTTTCCATTCATTATTTTTGTTTCTTTTAAAAATTCTCCTCTTTCATGTCGATAGGGGATCACAAAATGTAGGGTGAACTATTAGAGGTTAATGGGGTGGGCTTAGGATGAAAAAAAAAGTGTAGGGTGAATTAGGATAAGATAATAGGAAAATAATGAGAAGGGATAATTGAACATAGGATGGATAAGTAGAGGTTAATGGAACGGGCCAGGATGGGATAATTGAACATGAGGTGAACTATTAGAGGTTAATAGGATGTGATTATGAGGGAAAATGGAATATAGAGTGAATAAGGAGGTGTCTAGGATAGGAAATGAAGTGAGTGCTTGAGGTGTGTAGTAGTGATGATGGCCACACCGCTCGAAAGCCACACAAATCACAACAATAGATACCAACATAGAAGATGTGAGACAAAAAAAAAACCCATTTTCAATTATTTTTAGAAAATGAAATTACAAATTTAGAACTTACATGCTACAGCCTCATGGGTGTGATTCATTACAACAAAATCAACTCTAAAAAATATATATTATTTGGAGTCATAATTTGCACTAATGGAGCCACCTTCTACAACCCTATTTTACTCAATAGCCACCCTAGAATGTTCTAGAAAGTTCAACTTTCCCTTTTGTTTTGGCACCAAAAATCCTTCCATTTGGTTTCTTGCCTAGGAAGAAATTTTAATGAAATTCACTTTTTAGTGGGGCAACTTCGCGGGGCCATAACTTTTGATCCCAGTGTCCAATTTTCTATTATAACATATCATTGGAAAGCTCTCAAAGAAATGTACAATGTTGAATCCATCAAAGATCGGTTCGTCAACTTTTTGAGCTGTTTCGGGGCCTCTAAGGTTTTCATATATGAATTTAAAGTTGCATTGGAGAAATCTCCTGAAACGAAAACTTTAATATCTCCCAAACTGTGCAGGGTATTGAGATGATTCTTTTGTGTATGGAAATATTTTTTAGTTCTACTCCTTGGGGTAAATTTTTAGGTCCATATGACCCTGTTTAGGCCGAATTACTAAAAATAATAATTGACTATTTTTCGCCTTTTCTGACTTCTAACTATCTTACACCCCTTAAGTGTCATCATGGGACTCATTTAACAACTAAAGAAAATAAGAAGAAACATTTTTTTGGGTGATGCAATATTTTCCTACACCACTGGATTCTCCTACATCAAGTAGTGATGGAGATGATATTTTTTCAATAATGAGTGGATGGAAAAGTTTCTTGTAAGAGTATGTGTATAGGATGAAATATGGACATAGGTGGTATAGCATAGAATAGATAAAGGGACAAGACCAAGAGGGGATACTAGAGCATAGGTGAAATAAGAGGGTACAATGGGATGTGAGTAGAAGGGGATAATGGAACATAGGATGAACTAGAATAAATTAGTGGGATAGTATAGGAGGGGATCACAAAACATAGGGTAAACAATTAGAGGTTAATGAGATGAAATTATGAGGGGATACAAGAACATGGGTGAAGTAGGAGAATATAATGGGATAAGACCAAGAGGGGATAATGGAAAATATGATGAAATAAGATCTAGGGTAATGTGATGGGAATACAAGGGGATAATGGAATATTAGATGAACTAGTAGAGATTAATGGAAGATAGGGTAAACTATTAGAGGTTAATGGGATGGGATTGGGAGGGAATAATGAAACATAGAGTGAGTTAGGAGATGCCTATGGTTTGACTATAGGACATGAAGTTGGAACTTGAGGTGTGTAGTAGTAATGGAGAATAGATCTGGTCAATAATGAGTGGAAGGAAAGGTTTTTATAAGGGTATGTGTATAGGATGAAATGTGGATAGAGGTGGTATAATATAAAAGGAGGTGTGAAAGGTTGGACTATGTGATATGAAATAGGTTAAATGTGTGTGATGCTAGGAATGAAAAAATGAGGTGGATGTTGAATGTTAAATATATTTAGGATCTCACAAAACTATCTAAATATACCATCCTTTATTGGATATGGAAAATAATGCATCATGGTAGGTTCCTCAAAATATGTCATTCACATCACATGCCCTATCCTCTTCATTTTTGGTTAATATCTATGGTGAGGAGGATGATGCAAGTGATAGGTTGTGGGATGGTGGGGTAAAAGTTAACTTGGTTGAAAGGATTAGGTAACCAAAAAATGAGAGTGAAAATATATATATGTGGGAGATGATTTCCCACTATGATCTACCATCATAAAATTGACTTGTGTCCCTAACAAATAGTTCAAAGTGGATAGAAGAAAGCTAATGTTCATAGGGAAAAAATGGATATAATAAGGGATTACTAGAATCATGGGAACATAGTAGTAGAGAAGACTAGGCAAAGTGATAACACTAGCCATTTGAGAATAAAGAATGAGCTTTGACTTATTTATTCATTAATTATTAGTAGTAAATAATCAGTTATAACCTAAATTGTGAATTATTTTTGTGAGGCTTATCAAATTATAATTGAAACTTAATAGTTCATATGCATCAGGCATACATCAAGTATTTAAGCACTGATAATTTAAGTTCCTATGGGCATGCTAACAAAAAAACATCTTCCAAGCTTGAACTAGACTTATTACCAAGGTAATTTCATAATCGTTCAAACTATCAAACTATCAAACTATCAAATATCAAATTGAGATGGATAAGAGGACGTACTTTAAACTTTAAACTTTAAGCTTTCATTTCTCAATTGCATAAATTTATCTTGTTCTTTATCCACTTCAAGTTCCTCCAATATTTGATTTTTTGATCAATTTTACTGATATGATGTTGAATTCTATATCACTTTAATACAATTGGTTAAAATAATTGATAATTATTAAAATGAAAGACAAAAATGAAAGACAAAAATGAAGAAAATTAGTTAAGTTTTTTAAAACATGAAGATAATCAATCAAGTTATTCAAAATATGAAAATAATCAATCAAATTATCAAATCCAATTTAAAAACATGAAATTTTAATCTTTTATGACAATGGAAGAAGAAAATGGTGATATATTTGTCAAACAATGATTGAAATTTATCAAAAAATAAAATACAATTTTCCATATTGGAGAAAGCGTAGTTTGTTAGGAAAAACAAAGTATGTGTGTCTAAGACTCAAAAATCATGAGATACATAGGCTTTTTTATCGTTTAGTGTTTCTTACTTGCAAATAAACAAACACATGCTATAGCACAATCACACTATAAAACAAGTGTACTTTAACATGAACACATTATAGAGTGAACATGTTATAATGTGCTCATGCTATTAGTTATTTTGGATATTTCCAACCCTTATGGTTGTATTTTACTTGGGAATCCAACCCAAAGGGTTGGACTTAATTTTCAATTCGCAAAGGTGTGCTTTCTACAAAATGTATAAAACACCTAAATGTCAAGCATTCTCTTCATCAAGTTTGTATGTATTTCAATGTTAATATAAAACATGCCACAATAGCATCAAACTCTCCTCGACCTTTCTAACCATATACTCTTTTCTACATTTTGAATACATAAATGTTTCAATCTTGAATTTATTTTGTCAAAGTCTATGTATATTATTTTTTGTGTCATTTTTTATTATTTCATCCAAATTTGAAACAAATTATATTTTTACATTCTACACTCTCTTCTATACACATTAAAAATAATAAATTTTAATGTTTTAAAAAAAATTATGGGGGAGCACACTCAATTTTCTATTTTTAGGATGTGTGCATTTTGAAAATTAATTAAAAATCATATATTGATTAAAAATATATAAAAAATATATAAACTAGATGATGTTAGCTACTTTTCCACTAAATCAACTTTTGAAATACTTAAAAAAATTCATTTAGTGGGAGTACACCAGATGCCATGTTATATTTTTTTGACAAAAAAATGAGCACTTTGTGTGCTCCCCCTTTTTGGACCTCTTAATCTCTACTAATTTAAAAACAAATATTAGTTTAGAAAGTAGATTATACGTACTATTAATCTTGTTCTTGTCACATAAACTTTGAGTGTGGCTATCTTCAATTTCTCATCCAAGATCATATTTTACTAATTCAAAAAAAAAAGTGGCCACTTTTGACTTCCTTTTGATCCCCCATTTCCATGCACATACCCTATTATTGTCGTTCACTAGTAGTTCCATTTACTATTCTTGGAATTTCCTCTTCATTTTGGATGTGGGTGTGTGTGTGTTTTTACCCCATCTAGAATGCAAGAAATAAACTCAAGCAAGAAGATAAAAAAAAACAAAACACTCAAGATTGGGCTTAAGATGAAACTCAAACTTGTAAATAAAATACCAAAATATTACCTTGTTTGAGCTTGATAAGTTTGTTTTCCCTTTTTGATGGCTTGATATGTGTGCTCCTAGATCGATTTCATAACAACTTTATTTTTGCTTGATTTGGATGCAAGATGGCTATGGTGATTGAAGACTTGAGATTGAGATGATGAATGTGATAGATTGTGGTTGGAATGGTTGAGAATGAAAAAAATGGCTAAGTGTTAGCCATTTAGCAAGGGAGATAGGAATGAATGGTGGAGATTGAAAGGAGGAAGTAGATCAAGGGTTGAGATCAAGAGTTGACCAAAGGAATTAAAAATAATTTTAATGTGCATGGGAATGAAAGGAATTAAAAATTTCTTAGGGACATGGGGAGAATAAAAAGAATTTAATATTCCTTGGGATGGAGGAGGAATTAAAAATAAAAGGACCTTGGGAAGACAAAAAGGAATTAAAAATTCCTTGGGGAATGGGGAGAGTTGACCAAAGGGTAGGTTGGGATAGCTAATCAATGATTAGGTTGTGTAAGTGAGGGATTAGGAAAATGATTAGGTGGGTAATGAGAATTAATGATCCACTTGCATATTATGGAGGATGTGACACCTCCCTAATCAAAGATTAGGAATGTGCACATCTTTAAGCTAGGATTTTCCAAATTAATCAGATTAGAAAAAGGTTATGGAGGATGTGACATGAGGGGAATTATTTATTTAATTCTTTAGAGGAAAAGGGATAAGGGATGGGAGTAAATAATTAAAAATAATTATTTACTTTAGGCTAGGATTTAAAGATGATAGAAGAAATAAATTAGGATGAAGGGATAAGGGCTAATGAATATTAATTAAATAATAGGGTATTATTTAATTAATATAGAGGATATAACATTATTTGAATTAGGGGTAAATTGACTGAACTAAAGTGGTCAATTTTTAGTGTCTACATTTTCCCCTCTTTGAGATGGTGTTATGAAGTAGCATCATTTCAAAGAATATTAAAACATAGAAAATGTAAGAAGATGGCTAGATTGTGAAAGATGCCCCAATCATTCAAAGGAGTGACTAGGAGGAAAGATGATGGGAATAAAGATTAGGGATTAAGGATGCCCCCTCGAGAGGACATGCGGGTTCCAAAGAACACGGGCGTGCTCTTGAAAGGATGAGATGATGTGAGAGTAGATGGGGAGGGTGATGCAAAATGATGGATAAAATATGGAATGGGAGGAGGAAGAGATAATGAAAGGAGAAGATGAAAAGTAAGCAAGCACAAATGGATTTAAGGACAAATGTGATGTTTCCCCATCAAGCTACAAGCCAAAATGGATTGATGATGGATGGAGTGTTGTTGATGAGGGAATAATAGATCCCAAAACAATGCAAAAGGATAGGGAAGGATACATCCTAACGACGATGACGAAAGTGTTGTTGATGAGGGAAGGAATCATCCCAAAACAACACAGGAGGATAGGGAAGGATACATCCTGATGATGACGATGATGGGAGTGTTTTTGACGAGGGAAGGATACATCCCAAAAATAACACAAAAGGATAGGGAAGGATACATCTCAATGATGATGACGATGGTGATTATTGGATCAAGGCTTGTAGCAAGGCTGGGAACAAGAGCAAGGATGTGATTAGATGATGTGTGCTGGATTGAATGGAGTACGATTGGATTTAGATTGGAGATTGTTGATATGAATGAAGATGATGGAAGAAAAGATGCTTAGAATAAAAAATCCATATTATCCTAAGAAGATTGAAGAGATGATGATGTTATGAGGATGGAAGAAGTGCAGGAATGAAAACAAATAGGATAGAGAGATGAGGAGAGTGATGAAGGATGAATGGATAGTAACCAAATCAAGCAAGTTAATTGTTATGTGTTGTGCTACCATGCAATGAGCACTTAGTTTGATATAGCATGAGATACTATGTACCAGGGTATGAGGAACCAAGGTGACTCAATATCACATGCATGGGACTGACACAAAAAAAAAGGTTAGTCCAACATCCCAAAGTCATAGGGGCTTTGGTAGGGAAAATGTTGGAAAACCACAAACACAGGATGCCCCAACATAACACAAGACCACGGGGATATTGGTGGGTACCACGTGGGACAACCAAGAAGACAAAAATAGACAAAAGATCAAGATATGCCCCTATGTTTACCTATCAAAGTGCACCATGATATGATGGATCATGGTGACCCTGAAAAACTATAATAGGAACCTCAAATGATAAAAAAAATGCAAGAGCACCAAAAGGTCACAAAAAATTTCAAATATCCTTTGCCATAGGATTAGTAGATGGATGGGATTGATGCGGTCTGATTTAGGAAGGATACATCCTATTAAGACCAAAGATGGAGGATAGACTAAATGAGCAACATGATGCAGGATATTCAAAACTGATTGGACCTTCTGATACTAATGGATTTTGTTTGGTAAGAATTGGCTAGGATAGGGACACACTTGATGACACAACATGACAATGAAAAGACACACCCTAAAGAGCTAGGGGCTTGGGGGCTGATCAAAGATTAGCCTTGCCTAGGTGAAAGTGCAAAGCCCTTGTAGTTCAATAAAAGGCTGACGACTAACCATGAATAAAGGTGGAAAGAGGAAAATGGAGACGATGATGGATGGAAAAGATCAAATGGATAAATTCCCTGGGGGCTTATCAAATGATGAGCCTTGCCTATGTGAAAGTGCAGGGGCAATGTAGTTTGACTAAAGACCAATGACAAACAATGGATAAGGGATGATGAGATGACCATGATAAGTGGATACAAAGGTGGAACCTACATGATGATACAAGACTGGCCTTGTGGATAGGATGATGGTGATTGCATGAAGCTCAAGGATGGGATAGTTATCCAAATCATCAAAAGATGAATTGGGAGGATGATATGATGGATAGATGAGTGATGAAAAGTGATAGGATTGGGAATATGTGTGAAAGATGTGGGAGTAAGGGTGATGAGATAGGTGGCATTGGGTTGCATGGGGGAAGCCTATAGCTAGATACCAATGACAAGGGATTATGAGATGGAATGAGGATAGGGATGAATGGATAGGGAGATAAGGGTGGGGATGGAAGGGATGATATGATGGGTGGAGAAGAAGATAAGGATGGGGAGATGAAAAAGATTTTATCTTGGATGGGTAGGTGGGAAGATAAGGATAGGGAGATGGAAGGGATGATAGAATTGATGAATGATTTCTCCAAGGACTATGTCACAAAGAAGGAGATGCCCCGCTCTACATATGTCATGTATGATGAGACAGGAGGGATGGAAGATAGAAGGATGGGAAAATAAGGGAGTGAGATGGATATGGATAGGATGCATGGATAAGGAAGGGAGATTGATGGTAGCATGATGGGTGGACAATGAAGGTAGATGGATGTGGATAGGGAATGTGTTCCAAGAGGTGTCCAAAGCATTGTATAGATGGGTGCCCCTATCTTTATCAAGATCACAAGGGAGAGGGATGGATTGGGATAGATGGGAAATGACAGGTAGGATGGGATGGAGGAGATGGGTGAAGGGGATGTAGTTGCCACCAAGTGTGGAAGGGAGTTGGATGGGGGATTTACACATGACACCTGTTTTCCAGGTTTTCATCATGGTACATATCCAAGATGCTTGTTTTCCAAGTTTTCACCATTGGATGACCTTTTTTTTTGGACTTTTTTGGACTTTTTGGATAGTATGTGGATGGAGATGGATAAGGATAGGGATGTGGATAAGTGGATTTAGAAGACATGTGATAAAGGGGATAAATGGACTCAAGCATCAAGTTCCATATGAGGTAATACGATCCCATGTATGAAGTGACTATTGGATGTTGGTACACCCCTATTAGGATGGATGTATTATGCAAGGGAGCGGATTAAAGGGATTTGATGATGGAGATATGTGGGATAATGGATGGGATGTTGGAAAGTGTATGGATGGAATGATGGGGTGGATGTGTGATGGGGAAATGTTTTCAGGACCAACATCAACATATATGGCAGGGGATGTGAAATGATAGGAGGATTAATGGATTGAGAATGTGGGGACAATAGAAGAGTTGGGGTAGTGAATTTTGGGACATAAGGACCCAAAATAGATTTAGGAGATGGTGGATGAGGATGTGTAGCTTTGGGATTAGCAACTTTGGATGTTATTATAGATATTTCATTTGACGACATTTCATCTTTTTTGTTTGGGATCCAGATGGTTCTAATTTTTGCTTTGGTGGGCCTTTGTGGCCTGTGGGTTTGATTTGGATTTTGGATTTGAGTTTTCTTTTCTTCAACATGTCTTTTTAAGGGGACATGAGGGGCTTTAGATTCATGTGGATGTTTAGATTTATGCATTTTTACTTTGGCATCCAAATTGCTTTTAATATCAATAGGATGAGTATGAGGAGATGGATGATGTGGAGGAAACATGAATGGAGTGATGGAGGTAGGATTTTGGGGATGATGTGTGGATGGGGGAAGTGTAGTTATGTTAAATTGTTGATCCTGATTAGGGAATATGAAAGTGTGATTTTTATGATGGGTGATAAGAATATGTTATTGATGGATAAAAGGATGAATAGGACGAGATGGAGGAGGTGATTTTGGGATATAAGGGCCAAAAATGGACTTAGTACCTAGAGGATATGTGATGGTGGATGGAGGGTGTTGGAACTAGAAATTTCATAAAAAATTTCTAAGGATTTTATTAGTTGAAATCAAAATTCATGCCATCATTTTCATAAAAAATCACTCTACTGCCATCCATGAAGCAAAAATAGCCTATTACCACCATACCGCTACCACATTGGTTACCCTATATAGCCCTCACCTCGTACCTCTGTACCGTAGCCCCTTGCAAAATAGCTCATGGTAGCATGGTAAAGGAAGCTAACACTATACCCTTTTATCGCTATATCGTGGAGGGTTATAGCTTAGCCCATGGTAGAGCAGTATAATGATCAATATTAACAAAAGGAGACCGCTATACCACAGAGGGATGGAACACAACCTACGGTAGAGCAATGAGATGAAGAAAAGTGATGAAGAGAAACCGCTATACCGTGGAGGGTTAGAATATAGCCCGTGGTAAAATGGTATACAAAGAAAAGTAATGGGAGGACACCGCGGTACCACAAGAAGGAGAAATATAGCCCACAGTAGAGGGGTATAGTATGAACTAGGGGTACATCACGATACCGTGAGGAAGACAAAGGTGGTATGCGGTAGAGTGGTATAATAAAGCAAGGTAACAATATGTACCGCGGTACCGTAGGGGAGTAAAAAATGATGCGAGGTAATGCGATAAAGCGACCATTGAGACATTTAAAGTAGGCCAGTCACATCAATCAACTTTGAAATATGAAATTGAGCTCAATGTAAAATATTTGAATCATGAGAATTTATGATTTGAGAGTTAATGCGGCTTGGTGTGGAGGTAAATAAAGTAGATTGAGATTCATTGTTCATAGCAGCAGAGACTAAGTATAGACGAGCTTAGGGTGTGGAAGTGAAAGGAATTATCCAAGGAAAACTATATTTTGGGTAAGCTTTGTTCATCATTCCTTGATTTTAATAAATGACGCCGAAGAAATCAAAAGTAGGAGCTAAGAAAGATGAACCTAAAGCTAGTAAACCCTCTTTATAGTCTCCATTTCTTACTTTACTACCTGGGTCAGTAGATAAGGGGCCAAAGAAATTTTTTAGAGAATCAACTCAAGGGTGTAGAGACCCTATCATTCCTCAGTCAGGTTGGAATTTGTATTGGTATTTTTATAGAAACATAAATGACAAGGTCCCGACATCAAACCTGTGGACTCTTGACTTGGCCAAATTGAAAGTTCCAAATGTTTTCATTGACATCAAGCTGATTAAATCCTTGGCCAATCGATACCATGTCCCAAAAAATATTGTTAGGCTCCCAGATGGTGGATGTTTAGTAGACATTTCAAGGGAAGCCATTATTAAGTGTTTCAACCTAAACAAACAAGCTATTACAGAAGTGAATTTGGGGAAGTTGGAACACGAATACAAAAGGTTAAGAAGAAATTATAGGAGTGATGAGCTCCCCTTGCACATGAAAAGGGGTGATAACAATAGGATAATTTCCATCCCCTCCTCAAAAGTTGAACCTTTTCCAGTGTCTGACTTTCAGGTTTACTTCAAGAACACATATCATGAATTATGTCAGGTTCTTGGAATAGATACAGAGGATAACATGTCAGTAGGATTGATGAGGATGGCTATGATCATTCAACATTTGGAGTCAAATGTTGAATTTGATTATGCTTCAGTGATTGAAGAACAAATTCATGAGGGCTTGTTGCAGGTCAAAGATGCTAAGGCTCCCATGTCTTTCAGGAAATATTCTTTGTTATGTCATTTTATTTTGTATCAAAATGAAACAAAATGGACTAAGAGGATGAAATTATGCACACAAGAGAATGGAGTTAGACTCCCTATACATAATTGGTGCTACATTTGGGACAGTAGATGCACGAAGTGTGATTTTGTTGTGTTTAGGGATGATTTTGTTGTTAGAATAATTGATGCCCTTGGTTTTTCAACACCAAGGTTGCCACAGTCTTTGATGAATGCCATGAGGCCAATGCAATACAAGACAAACCAGGATTTACACATAATTATGCTGATTGGTTCCTAATGCCACAACATACTATCATCAGGGTGTACGGTGGTGACTAGGCACCACATATTTTTCCAAAAACTGTGCCTGCTAGAATATGCTTTTTGGAGTTTATGTGGCAGATGCTTTGGATGAAGCATGATCTAATGAGGAATCAGAGAAAAGGAACATTCTTGCCTGATTTAACAGTGTTTGAAGAGTTTTTGGTTGGATCAAACATGTTAGAGGAGCTACAAAGATTCATGAGGGTCAACTAGGGTCAACTATCCCCTCAAGTTTGGAAAAG
>VDFB02307982.1:0-23437 GCA_007258455.2 Sequoia sempervirens | reverse complement strand
ACAAGATGTAATCTCTGAAAAGGCTATGAGCCTGAATTTTATTGTAAACCTTCAGTTGTTGAATAATACAATGGCTCAATCTTTGGAGTGTGGGGTTTTTCACCTGAAAGGGTTTTCCCCACGTAAATCTTTGTGTTCTGATTTATGTCTTATCTTTCATCTGTATTGATTCGGTTTAAAGAATCTGTTATTGCTTGTTGTTGAGTTTAACATGTGCTTCTCTCAGAAGGATTGATGTGGGAAATAAACTGTGTCTATTTCTGCTTTAGGACATAGTTGCACGTGTCTTTGACGCAACCTAATCGAAATTAAAGTTACCGAAGGCACTACTGTTCTTGGAGGTTTTTCTGAGATGCCCTAATTTTCCTTACATGAAGATCAAGTGAATATGGAAAAAGATGAAGTGATAGTGAATGGAATGAATTTGAAGGTGGGATGAGAAGGAATAAACTATTTTTGGTTTGATTGATCGACAAAAGGAGATTATAATTCATCCCCAATGAGGATTGTAATGCCTCTTCCAACTTCATATGTGGGAATCCATCAAGGACAGAAGCACATTGTGCAAACATCCACATACTGAACTCACGTCCCCGACAAATATTCTCTCACTGACACACAAGAAAAACACCACATGGATGGAAGGAAGGTGGGTGATGTGGAATTTTTCCTTCGAATTTGATTTTCTAAGGTAGGGTATGCAAAAGGGGAATTTACACAAGGGGTACAAATTCACTCTTATACATTTTTCCCCCACTTTATTGAGCACGAGTATCAATGGGTGTTCAATAAAGTAGATTGAAAAGTTAGAAATGTATACTTGAACCATCGAGGGAGCAAACCATGATATAGAAAACTCAAAAGTGTAGGGCAGGAAAAGTACTCCACAAGTACTCTCTCCTGAGGAGTTTTGAACAAAAAGACTTCAAGCCCCATAGAACTATGAAGTTGCACAAAGTACATCGAAGGCCCTCAAACCAATGATGTACAAATACTGTAGGATGTAAGTGCCTCACAAGCCTACAGACCTCCAAGAAGGCATCCCCCAAGTACTCTCTCATGAAGGAAGCCTAGTGAAAGGGGACTTTGTAGAGTCAGACTAGAAAGCGGCTTCACAGGCACAACTACAAAGCAACATGTTAATTTGTAGACAAAACACATCAAGAAACACAAAGTAACCACACAAGAAAACAAGTAGACATTCACGCAAACAATCAACAAATTGAAAGGATTTCAAAGGGGTCCCTCAAGAACCCTTCAAAAGAAGAGGGGTCCACTCAAGGGACGCACTATTCGAAAGTGTAAGAATATTGTTTGTAAATCGATTAAACATCAAGGAATCCTTTTGAAAGATGTTCACTTCATCAAGGATTCAAAAGGAATAAAATTCCCCCTCACAAGGGGAAGTCAAGGCTTCTCTCACAAGAAAATTTGCTCCCTCCTCAAAGGAAAGTTCTCAAGTTCCTTTCTTTACAAACCCATGATGAAGGAAACACGTTCCGCTAAGAGTCCAAGTTGAGAATGTGATTTTTCAAAAAAGGTTTACAAAGGCTTTTAAGAAAAGATTCATTAGCAATGAATTTATTTTTCTGAAAATCAAAGTTGACATGGCAACCTTCTCCTTAGGGCGGTGTGTGTTGAATGTAGAGGCACATGACGTCCTGAGGACAGAAGAGCGAGAATGAAAAAGTGATGTTGTGGCCCACGAGACATAGCAAGATGTCAGCATGGTGATGTTGTCACACATATGAGGGACAACACACAGGCGCCACAACATCACAAATCAAGAAAAGAAGAGAGAAATATAAGAAAGGCACAAAAGAAATAATGACATCACAAGCAAAGGGCACAGGGGTGATTTTATATTTTGAGGTCAGAGCTACTCATGAATATATATATAAGTATAGTAATAGTATATAAATGAACTGTCATCAACCCCCTACTATATTAGACCATATGAAGAATTCATGAGAAGACAAAGTAAAAATAAAAAATTGGGTCAACATGGAAGGGAAGTCTAAATGCCCCCAACACTTTGCATCATCCCCAATTTTCTAAAAATCAAAGCACATAATAGAGGAAGAATGATGATACAAATAGAGGAAGTTTCATGACACATAATCACTCCTATATCCAAGCACCAGCAAGAGTAACAAGGGCCATCCAGGAACACAAAACACAAGTACAGAAAAAGTATCACAACAAACACACATCTAATCTAAACATAAAGAAGAGGCCTCCCCCTAACACTCATCAACCAAGAGGTCATTTGCTTCCCAATCTAGATGATTATAAGGTGAAGGAAGACAAGTTTGCAATGGTGGAATATTAAGGGGAAGAGCTTCCGACCCTCCCACAACAAGCGCTAAGGAAGAAGGCCCCGCAAGGTCTTCTCCACTCGGCTCTTGTGGAGCTATGGTCAGCAATTTTGCGAAGATCGCCGACAAGGTCAGGACTTTGTCTAGAGTGTTAAACATAAACTTTATAAGAGTTCCATGTGGTACCTCAATGGATGGGGAGAATGGTTCCTTAGATTCACCACTAGGCCCTCTGATTGACTCAGGAGCAGTGAGAAACTCAGGGGAAGTCAAGACTTGCTCTGTCACTAGAATAGAACAAGCTAGCACAGGACCACCCTTTGAAGAAGGTGGGATCCTCTTATGCCCTCAATTGCTAGAAGTTCCAACCTTTTCTTTTTTCTATGTCAGAGGATGTGAACTCCCCACAGACAAGGCGAGAGGCATGGAGGAGGAGGAGAAAACCATGGCAGACACCATTGAGGTATTCAGCATGTCCACAGGTTTAGGGAATGGTGGGATGTCTAGAAGGGACATCAAAAGGGATGACTCAACTAAAGGAGCGATAAACACCTTCACCTTTTTAGGGTCAAGTACACTCACACTCACAAGGGGAGCCGGAAGCAAGACTAATTAAATGGAAGCAGAGGGGAGGAGATAGGACACAGTAGGGGCCCTAAAACAGGGGCAGTCATCTCCTCTTCCTTACTCTACAAAGTGGCTTACTCAACCGCTAGAGCCTTCTGTTGACACTTGTGCTCATGCACAAGTCATCTTTTGTGACTCTTTGAGCTAGAGGTCAAGAGCTGCGAAGGGATAGAAGACTCCTACTCAGCCATAGGATTTTCCATCACATTCATCTGTAGCAAAGGGACAAGCTCCTAAATGGGAGTAAGAGGAATATTTTGAGAAACAACAAGGGGAGTCAGCTCTAGCACCTTGGTGGGAGGACTCTTCCCATTTACTTCTTTGGGATCAGAAGTAGTGGGAGGCTGCGGGGGCTGGGACATAGAGGATTCCCCATGGGGACCCTTCCTTCTACCATACAATTCAAGCCAAGGTCTAGGAGGTACAGTAGGAAGGTCTGATATCCTAATCTTAGCTTTGTGCCAAGTAGGCACCATCGAGCTTCTCATGTGAAATCCAAGAGTAGACATCCAGAAGTCTTCTTTAGAAAGAGGAGCAGAAGAGGCACCCTAAGGACAGGCAGGCCTCTCCCTTCCCTTTTGAGAAGAGGAGGCAGCTTTCTATTGCACTACTAGAAGGGTCAATTTTGGTTGTCCTTTTCCCCTGGTCTTATACTTTACATAGTTCTGATAAAGTAGGTTCGTTCTTGGGGGAAGACTAATCGAGGCGGACCAAAAATGATCTAATGAGTAGCCCCCACGGGACACCAATAGCTAGTATCTAGTGTCATGCATGACGTACACAGCACCTTCGTGGGAGAATTTCAAACACTTACGAATGATAGAGGCGATTTCATTCATGGGAGCTAGCCAAGGTATGCCTAACTTCACCCTAAACAAATCTAACTGGAATAATGTCAAAGGTTGTGTCCATAGCACTAGGTCCAGCTAGGACAGACAAGGTTATTGAGCCATATGGCTTGAGAGAAAGGCCATCATGCGTACGAATGGTAGACTTTGTTTCTTCATACTCCTCCCTCTGCAATGAATTCAGCCATAATGTCTCCTTTGAAATGACATTCACTCAGCTCGTAGGGTCAACTAAGACCCCTGTCACAATGTTCCCATTGAGATGAGCGGGAATGTAGAGGGGAGAGGGATTTTTATTCAAGGACATGTCCTATAAGGTGAATGTCATGTCTAGAGAACCACTCGCAAGTTGTGGGGAAGGAGCAACTGTGACCATGTTAACGTACGCCAAGGGCTAAGTGGTAGAATTGGAGGGATCGATAATTAACTTAGCAGGATGAGACAGAAACGAGTCCATGTATATCTACAACTCACTATTGGCTTCACCATCGATTTATTTGCATTTTATTTCATCCCATCGAGACGAATAGTACCATCATCAATGTAGTCTTATATCTCATGATGCAGGAACATACAATGTTTTGTATTGTGTCTGTTAACTTGATGGTATTGATAGAAGGCATTTGCATCATACCAATCAGGGTAAGGTTCCTTGAGAGGTCAAGGGTTCTCGAAGGTTATGATCTTATCCTTCAAAAAAAATTGTAAGATGCAAGAATAAGATTCTGCTAACTTTGTGAACTTTTTGTTGCATCTAAGGCCATTATCATTCGTTGCGGTTACTACATTCGCCAGAACCTTTCCTTTTCTTGAGATTGATACAATAGATTTTCCTTTTGAATGGGGGTGTGAGGAGGATCCCCTGAACTGAACTACCATTTGTTGATATTCCCATAACATAGCACATAGTTGCACGAAAGAAGGGTATTTCATAAGGGAAAATTTCTCCTGCCAAGGTCTCTGCAGGTTACCTATGAACACCTTTTCCACATCAAAATCAGGCAGCGGGTACGAGATCTATGAAAAGAGTGCTTGATATCAAGCTATGAAATTAGTTTTCTTCTCATTGTCCCCCTGCTTACATCGGATGAGATCCAAGAATGTCATCTTCAGTCCAAAGTTGGCTTTGAACTATCAAAGAACTAATTTACAAGTTGATCAAACGAGAAAATAGAGTTGTCAGGTAAGGAATAGTACCACTCAAGTGTTGTATCCTTAAGAGATCGAGGAAATTATTTTTCCATCAACACATCATGATGGAAGAAGTATGTACACATGGCATTAAAGGCAGACACATGTGTTTGTGGGTCCCCTTTACCACCAT
Organism: Sequoia sempervirens; assembly: GCA_007258455.2. Taxonomy (NCBI): domain Eukaryota; kingdom Viridiplantae; phylum Streptophyta; class Pinopsida; order Cupressales; family Cupressaceae; genus Sequoia; species Sequoia sempervirens. Next base: position 18,320 of record VDFB02307982.1, on the reverse strand, counting down.
ACTTCTCAAATTTGGGAATCTTCATTCCTTGTGGGAAGGGAGTACTTAGGATTGCTACTGAAAACGGGCTATGTCAGAAGAAGGGTTGAAAGATAGGCTGGGAAAAATCCTGGGAGAGACTTGCCAACTGGTTCTATATTCAGCCCATGTTCTAAAGCAATGCATTCAAAATAGGGTCAAAGGATGACAAAGGACCAGAAAAACCTCCAGACTGCCGCCACCAAAACCACCTCTGGAGGCACCTCCGAAGCCACCACTATGACCACCTTCGGAGCCACCACCACCGGTAGGGCCTCCACTAAATCCACCTTTTCCAATTCCACCTTCGCTACCCAATCCATCGCCACTCATTCCACCAAATCCTCTGCTGCCAAGGGCAATAGGAGGGGTGAAACTGAACCCAAGGGGTATTGTACTCACCTTGAGAGTGTTAGGCCTTTGGGAAGTAGGAGATATGTTGATTGAGGGCCCTATTTCGGCCATGCATATGGATGTAGTGGGTATCAAGACACCTAATTGTCTCTCATAGGCATCGAGCACTTCTCCTCAGGTGGTGCCCAATTGAGGCCTATACGAAGGGACATAAGCTTCGATTAGATCGGTGAGGCCAAGTAGAAACTCTATGCCAATCTGATCTCTTCCTAAAAAATTCCTCACCTCGCTTGCAAGCCTAGCAACTCACCATGTTTGGTGCTTTCTCTAAATGGTTCACAAGGTCTAGCAATATATTATCTAATCCTCGAAGGTTTTCTATAAGAACATGCACAACATCATCCTCATCTACGGAAAAAGTCATAGGGGATGTTGGAGGAGTAGGCACATGGGTGGTCTCATCTATGAAACCCATCTTGTTATAAAATCCCACAGGAAAACCAGTGGTAAACTCATTAGCTAAACCAATGGAAAAAATGGAGGTGAAACTAGAAGTGACCTTCACCTTCTCTATTGGTAGGTGTCACACACTTCTCCTAACAATGTACCCAGAATTCATGGACTAGGATGTCATGCTCATAAACCTTCACAACACTCAGGGTTACAAACCACCAGGTACAAGGGAAAAGTCTCAACATAGGTGAATGGATAGACATTGTTCACGTCAGGTTCACCAAAAATGTAAGAGAGGGGGGCCAACCACGTCAAGGCTCCAAGTCATGGAGAACCGAGAGTAGAGGGCTGCCCTAACTTACCTCACTCTAAAGGGATAAGGATCGAGAATGAAGAGAACTATGAAGTACTTATGTCACTCTATAGACCCAAAATTTAGGTTGGGGCTAGACGAGCTAGTTTTTGGAGTCAATATTGCACCTCAGACAGCTCTCTGTCTAAGGATGGCAGCATGGTTTTGGGACGACAACGCGGTGTGTTGGTGTCTCTCTAGCGTGATGGTGTATGTACGGCTAGAAAACATAAGATGTAATGAAAATACCATAAAACCAACTAAACAACCTAGCTAACTAATCTTAATGAAATAAACAAAATGATGAGGTATGAAAAGTAAAGATGGAGATGATAAAGCAAGTAAATAAAAGCTAGGATGATGAATATTATCTCACAAAAGTGCCAGTTTTCCAGCTAGCTCCACGCACACGTTCACCTACACATAAGAAAGAAGGGGAAAACTGTTGGGTCTATATAGGGTCATGCCTTAGTCAGACCCCCACTTTGGTGTTTCCTCCTCCACAGACAACCAGAAAGCAACAGAGTAGAATATACGATAAAGAAAATAGAAAGTACTACAATGAACACTACAAAAGACAAATGCTACTCTATCAAATCACAAAGGAGAGGAATGAAGTGTTACCACCTCCACCCAAAGTCTCTCAATTCCAATGAAGGGAAAATGCAAGCTACAAACTTGGAAAAGTCACCTCCACCACAACCGTGGTGAAGGGAGGTCTCGCAAGACTCCAAGCTCGCAACTTTTATGGTGGCCTCACACTTGCAATGTGGATTTGATGGAGTGTCAAGCTCCTACAATGCTCAAGCTATGAAAATATTGGTAGAATGCTTCAAGAGTATGCTCAAGAGATCCCAAAGTTTGTAGAAGATTGAATGAAGATCAAGTGAATTTGGAAAAGGACAAAGTAATAGTGAATGGAATGAATTTGAAGGTGGGATGAGAAGGAATAAGCCATTTTTAGGTCGGTTGTTTGATAAAAGGATGTTACAATTCATCCCCAATGAGGAGTGTAATGCATCTTCCAACTTCAAATGCGGGAATCCATTAGGGACGGCAGCACATTGCATAGATGTTCGCACACCGTGCTTGAGTCCTCGATAAATATTCTCTCACCGACACACAAGAAAAATGCCACGTGGATGGAAGGCAGGTGGGTGATGTGGAATTTTTCCTTCAAATTTTATTTTCTAAGGTGAGGGTATGCAAAAGGGGAGTTTACACAAGGGGTGTAAATTCACTCCTATACACCTGTTAGGATTCCACATCATAGCTAGCCCACCAGACGTCCCATCAACATCACTGCAAGAGAAGAGGGCACCTAGCCAAATATACTTAGCTATATTTTCAAAGTTTGTTTTCTTCATTTTGACTTGTAGTAGTAAAATATCAATCTTATGTTCCATCACATCATTTTTTAGTGCCAGCTGCTTGTGAGAGCTATCTATCCCTCTCACATTCCAATACAAGACTTTCATTTTTAACCCTTCTTTGAGGACACATCCAATGTCCTTTGTTTACCTATGGCTATCTCTTTTGATGTCTCCCTATTCTTAGTTTGTCATTGGTTGGGCCTACCAGGTTTAGAGTCACCACCCACATCACCTTTCATGTGCTTGCCCTTTTTCTCTGAGGTTGACCAGAACTCCTCCTCATTGCTTTTTCCTATGCCAAACCTAGAGAATCCATCTTAACTAACTCAACTTTTACTTTTAAGGCCTCTTCTTCCAGGATTTCACCTTCTTCACCACCAGTCATTATTGATTCAGTTGTTACTTTAAACCCTTCTTCCTTCAAGATGTCACCCTCTTCACCAACAAAACCCAACACCTAGCTAGGGGAAAGAGTACCTTGTATACCTACCAAGGGTACACCAAGAACCACAACACCAGGTAGTTCCATGGCACCAGTTGGAATAGGAGCAACAAGAACCAGTACCAAGTTTGCATAAGAAAAATTATCCTTAGGTTTGAGGGTATCAGAACTAAATGGGGAGTCAACAATCTTCAAAATGTCATCTTCGAAGGGGTAGTGATCATCAAGAACATACTCACTTGGGTTAGGTACATGTTTTAACATTGATTTACAATCTGAAATTAGGTGAGCAGGTTTATCACATTTCTAGCAGTCGACCAAGACATTCTCATAACAAACTTGTTGGGTCCAGAAACCAAACTTAGAACAAATCTTCATAGAAGTAGGTAGGGACTTATGCACTTCGATATTGATATAAAAATAGGAAAATACTAACCTATATTTGGTCCTATTAATGGAGTATGAAGTGATGAACTATCCCAAGGAGTCTCCAATACATTTGAATATGGATTCATCCCAGTATTCCAGGGGCAGACCCGACAGACGGACCCACACCGGTGCTGACTTGTTGAGATCAATGGCAGAATTGAATCCTAGTTTCCAACGACACAAAGCCAGACTATGCTTTCCATAGACCTAGGGACCAGAGAAGAGGACCAAGATTAAGTCTTCTGAGGCCATGAACTTGAAGAGAAAGATCCCTCTTGTCATAGCACAAATGTCCACACTACCTTTGAGGTTCCATTTAGTAGAAGCCCATCTTCTAACCATATCCATCGTGGGGCGAAAGGATAGGAAACAACCCACCATAGAATTCTCCATTGAGGAGACAATCTTATCACTAACAGCTTCAAGGATAGCAAAGTCAGTACCTAAAGCAAAGATCTCTTCTTTAGGGTGAGGAAAGGGAATATTAGCACTCTAACTAGATTTGGTCAGCACGTTCTTCTACCCTTTAACCTCCAGGGTGATAGAGACCACCGACACAGTCCCACCAGACAAACCCAAATTCACAGGTGCCCCGAGAAAACCCAGAATCACGGGTGCACCAAAAATGGACAAGCCAGGAGTGGCCCTTGAGGATAACGAGACAACATGTGTCTGGATGAGAATCAGGTCAGGGGAGGACAAAGGGGGGACCGCGGGGTACCCCCAAAGTAGATTCTAACATGTGCACCGATAGTTCAAACACAGGCAGACGAGAGAGAGGCGGGAATATATCTCATAATGTTATAATCCATAACAATGTTATGATGTAAGGTTACATCACAATTATGAATCAAGGTGAATATAAAAATAATATATGTGTAACAATACACTATTATATGTGTGTGTGGGTTCTCAGAGTCAAGATGTTCTTGTCGTTCTCTGGGTGATGCTCTCCCTCCTCATCTAAAAGGGGAAAATAATTTCCTACATCTATCTCACTTAATAAACAAGGTAGTTAATCCATAATATCATAACATAATATAAATCATTCACTAGCAATCATTATAAAGATAATAAATTCTCATCTATATCTTTTCAATCAATATCTAACTAATATTCTATTTTCTTATAACATAAATAAACTAGAACATCTCAATGTAAATATCCACAAAACATAGTTTTGATATCATAATTTGAAACACATACAATATAATGTAACTTATAGTTAGTTAAAATTATGAAATCAACTTGATCCAAAAGTAAGATGTGACAATATTATTAATAAAAAACTTATTTTACTTCCTATAGTTAATAAAATTTTATTTTACTAAACTTATTCTAACCCTATAATTAATAAAAACTCATTTTACCCCTTAGATTTATAAAAAGATAGTTAATAAAAACTTATTTTCTTAAAAAAGTGATAAAATAATATAATGGGTAAAAGCACAAACCTGTGTCACTTTATAAAGAAATCGACCAACAGCAAAAAAAATTCTAAACTTTGACCACATAAAAGTGGCCTTTATGTTTTGAATTTCAAAATAGTGTAAACTAATGAAATGTAGAACTTTTGATGAAGTTTATTGCTGTAATTTTTAAAATTTAAAAAAAAAAAAATTCATTATGTTTTAATCAATTTAAGGACAGATTTTGGAATGATGAAAAATTTCATAAAAGAGTGACTTCACAGGCCGTGAAGAAACAAACTGAAAAAAAATTCATTTCTCTCTAATTTGTTTTTCTCCAAATAGGTAACTTCAATATCTTGTGCATGGAAAGAAAAAATCAAATTTTGATGTATAGTTTTCTTGTAATAACATTTTAAAGTCAAACATGTCAGAATTTGACAGTTTTCACGGGTTGTGAACTATTTTCAATTTTTTTAATCATTTTCAAAAAACAAATTATACCCTTTTGAAGAAGACTCCCTCCTCTTGTGCCCCATTTAATATTTAATTTTTTTTAATAAGGTTTACTATCTTTTTTTTAATTTGTAATCAGCCTCTTTTTTATTTTAAAAACCTACTTGCATTATTTTAAAATAAAATATATTAAAACTAATCAAAATATTAAAAAAAATATATGTTTAGATTATGCACTCTGAGCTCTACAAAAGGGTTTTTTTTTTGCAGAAAAATCATTCTGACTAAAGAAATACTTAGCTAAAGTTGAAAGTTTTAGAAAATTCTAAAAAAAGTTGAGTTGGCTACCAACTAGGATGCCACATAGACAGTTTCGGTAGAAACTATTTCTATAGAAAGGGTTTCAGCCAAAACCCTTTCTATAGAAAGGGTTTCTACTGAAATTGTTTCTATAGAAACCTTGCACATTAAAAAATGCAATTTCAAAGCGGGAAAAGTAAAAAAAAAAAAATTTGGGATTCGGGCGAAACTTATTCGGTCGAAACCTATGTGCCACATAATAGGCCACGTGGTTTCGGTTGAAACCTAGTCGGGCGAAACCTTTTCGACTGAAAATATTTCGCTTGGAACTATTTATTTGGCCCAAAGTGTGACACAACTTTGTGCTTTTACTCATATATGGATTAAATATTTTTGTATCTTTATTTTAAAAGATATAGAACAATTGTATTATTTTAAGGGGTAAATGCTTTTGATCCAGATCTATGAACTAGTGAGGTCACAAACTGGGGACCTCATCCCCAATTTAAATATTTAGCAATTACACCCTAGTGGGACTTGAACCTTGATGGCAAGAACAGCACCACAAAAATTTAACCATCATACTATGCCACTACTAGTAAAAGATATGGAGTAACTTATAAAAATGGATGAATGATAATTTTTTGGATAAACATAGGTTTTTAAATATAGTGGATTTTTAAAAATATTAAAATTTATATATTTTGTTGTTAATAATATTTTATTTGTTAATTTTAAAATTTATATATAGAAATGATGGTTGGTAGTTATCAACCACTCTAAAAAGTTGAAATAAGATATTAATTATTATATTTTTTATTTTATAAATTTTATTATATGTAGATTCAAATTTACATAGCTCAATTTAAAATATGTGGGATGATTCTCATAAGTGATTTTAATAAAGGATTTGTAAGAAACCTACAACAATCATTTCTAGAAGAATTTTGAATGTAAACTTTCATAGATATTAATATTACCATAATTTAAAGATGACTCTATTACCATGATAAAACTTAATAAAAAAGTTTAAAATGTGATAATATTTAAACTATTTAAAGAATAAAATAGAAATATAATTTTCACACTACACAATAATTTATGTTATTGAAAATCAATAGTGGTAAAAAAACCCACAAAAATTAGAAGAATACCTACAAAAAGGTCTATATAAATACATAGATTAAATTTGGGGAACATTTCTCCAAAACTTTCATCACCTTAATTTTTACTTGTAAATTTCTAAATTATTCTAAAAATAATATTTTCTTCACAAAAGAATCCTTCCTTTGTTAGGATTCGAGTAGATTGGAGCAATAAACATTAACAATTATATGCAGATTAAATAACACAAAAATAACAATGAAGAATAACACAAAAGAGATCAACACATAATTTTAACGTGGTTCACCCAATATGGGCTACATCCACAGAAACTCAGCCATCCAAATATTTTATTATCCAGCGCAAAACAAATTATAATCTCATGAATGACACACCACAACTTACATCCCAACCGCTTATAACAAGCTTTTGGAAGCTTCTAGAATTAGGGTTTTACAAAGTCTTTTTTTTCATTTGACGTGTTAGCGGGAAAACCTTGACGTGTTAGTGGGAAAACTAGCAAGGATACATTACGAGTGTACAGTATTTGCATAATCAGTCGCCACAAACCAACATCCTTAAATATAGGGATAAAGGATGGTAAAATATTGAAAGGATAGTTGCCACACCCTTTCAAAGAACTACTCTTAAACAATTAATAAATTAAAGACTATTTAAGTATATAAATGGATTAATCATTGTAATAATTAAATGGTTTTATAAAGAATAACTAAGAACATTTATTAATATTATAAGGGTTTGACCCCTAATAATATTATTTTCTAACAATTTTCTCTATTTTTCATGTTATACTTTTATAGATAATTTATCGAGGTTCTATTGATGAATCTCATCCTTACAACTTCTATTAACATATAATATACTAGTTATAACATGTACTTGAATAACCCTATATTAGGGAAAAGCAGACATAAAACTAACTCATAAACTATAAAATTACCTTACATAGCTAAATAAATATTATGAGCCATCTCATCATAACTATCATAGCACAAAAAGCATAGTAAAACATGACACTTTGGCTCTACAAAAATGTAGAACTCCCCAATTATCCTTCCATGTATAAGGTAATCATTATCCATTTGTCATATTTCACGTGATATGTCCCATTCTATGACGCAACCACTAATTCTATCATAGGTACCAATAAACCAATTATATTATCCAAGCCATTAAATTTTAATTCTTTGATAAAATATATTTTCCTAACCACCCTTGTTATACTTTTATTTTCTAGCAACAGTATAGTGTATGAGCTAGAAACCTCCAACGCACCTTTATGTTGCAATATCACCATATTGTTGGAGATTTTTGGTGTTGTCATTAGTGTTTTCATTGATTTTAACCCCTAGTGTATATGTGTTGTGGTTTGATGTCACATTGATGTCAACCTCCAGTATGGTCAGGGAGATTTTTGGAGATTGTTGCACTATGTTTCCTTTGGTGTTGTTACTGATGTCAACCTATAGTATGGTGTTGAGAAGGTATTATAGATGGGGAGATTTTTTATTTTGTAGATATGTTGATCAGTTGTTTATGGTGTTGTTGATGCAACTGGTTCACTTGGTTTCCAAGTGTTTTTGAGAAAATTTGAATAAAAGAGTGTGAAGTGTGACATAGGAGTGTTCAGTGTTTTGCTTCGCATTTCTTCATGGTTGAAGATATTCATGTGCAGTTTGGATTTAATGATCAGAGGTGTTCAGAGGTTTTATATCTATAGTTTTAGGTTTTGGATCGTGTAGCAGTGGAAGTTGTGTTTGACAGTGTGTTGCATGTGAAGAAGGTTGTCTAAGAGAAATGGAATTGCTCCACATTTCTCTACATTAAGGTTTCTTGTCTTGCAAATTTGGGAATGTTCTCATATTGTTTGTACATACCTTTCCCTAGAGTATGTAGTGCTCAACTACTCTACAAGCTTGGATTCATAAGTTGTGTTTTGTGGCAATTTGTTTGGTTGCATAGAATGAATATGTTCTTCAGTTTCAGGTGGTTGCATTAGTGGTCTTGTATATTCTAATGAAGTTGAATATTCTTGGATGTTGTGTAATGTTTCTATGTGGACTGCATAGTGTTTTTGGACCTGGAGAGGCATGTATGTGGTTGCTTGTTAGTGTTAGTGCAATTTTAGCCAACCTGGCATGCTAGCACTAATTGTGGAGGTTGTTTGTTATTTTTGGAAGCATGGAGAAGCGTGTCAGTGTAGATTTGGGTCCTAGTTAACCCTTGGTATGGTCTGACTTCACTTATTTCCATCGTGGAATTGTTTGGTGTTGACCTATTTGTTGGTTGCACATTTGAGGTGCATATGTTTTAGTGTGGCTAACCTAAACAAGATTGTTTGAGGTCATGGAGGATATATAAGCATGGTTATTGTTGGAAATATAGTGTGGTGAGTTGTAAAGTGTGAAAATATTTGAATGTGATCATATTTGGTGATCCAAGTGTGAGCTTAAATGCCTAAGACTACCAGATGCAGTGAACAAAAGTTGTCTACATTTTCAATGTGCTTGAAGTTGTTGGAGGCTATGAGATGAAGGTCGTGAATGGTACAGAGTTGTAGTGGTGTATTCTCCTATTTCTCTAAGATAGTGAATATCTTTGTAATAGTCTTATTCTATTCTTCTTTCTTTTGAACAATGAGTCCTTTGGGTAGTGAGCCCTCCTAGCAGTGAGCCTATTGTATTCAATGTTGTTATTCATATATGTGAGCTAATCCACACTCTATTTTTTCCCTAATTAGGTTTTTCCACATAAATCTAGTGCTCTCTTGTGTATGGTGTTATTTTCTTAATGTTTCATATGTTTACTTTTTGTAGATGCTTAATAAGGATCTAAAAGTTAATACAGGTTTAATAATTTATGAGGGTTTAAGGTTTTAATGTATAATTGATTCACCCCTCTCTTAGTTTTCCTATGTGTCTAACAATTGGCATCAAAGCTATGGTTCCTTGGAAGAATCTTAACCGCTTGAGGTATATCTAGATGGTGCACAGGGTTTCCAAGGTCCTATATTCAATGGAACAAATTATGCTTACTAGAAAGTTGGGATGGAAGCCATTCTTGTCTCTCTAGGGTTTGGAACTTTGGAATTCAATTGAAACTGGGTATACTATGCCTGCTAATGGTCCAACGAGTGATGTTGAGGTCAAGGATTATGAGAATATTGGAAAATCAAGGAATTCTATCTTGAGTGGTCTTTCAAATTCTAAATTTAGAAAGGTGATAAGTATCAAAACCACTAAAGAGGTTTGGGTGAAGCTATAGAGAATTTATGAAGGAGATGATAAGGTCAAGCAAGCAAAGATGCAGAATTTCAAAGCCAAAATTGATTACCTAAGGATGTCAGAAGATGAAGACATTATAGCCTACATGATCAGAGTGGATGAAGTTGTTAATACCATCAATGGTCTTGGTGATAAGCTAGAAGAAAGTGAAGTTGTAAAAAATGTATTGAGAACTCTTCCTAAAACTTATAGTTCTAAAGTTCTACTACTGAGAAAGCTCAGAATTTAGATCAATATTCTAGAGATCAAATGTTTGGTGCTTTAATTTCTTATGAATTGAGATATTTTGGTCAAGATGCTACAAATAAAGAAACTACCTTTAAAGTTACCAACGCAGAGATGGGTGATGAATCAGATCTTGATGATCTTGATGAGGTGGAAGAAAAATTTGTAAGGAGATTGAAAAAGGGCATAGGAAAATATAGAGTTAAGTTACCCTTTAAGTGTTTCAATTGTGGAAAGATAGGTCATTATGCTTCTAAATTTCTAATGAAAGTTGCAAATTAGAAACAAAAGCATCATAAAGGTAAATATATCAAGAGTTATTATGTTGAAAAAGACAATGGTGTATCTGATGATGAGGAATTAGACTATCCTAATGAGGATAATGGTGAATTCTTGTTCATGGATCTAATTATCATAACTAAATCTACTCATCCTGAAAGATGTGTGAAGGAAAGTGCTCTAAGAACAAGTCACAATATTGAAGGAACTATGTTGACTTCTTTTCATGGAAGAGAGGAGAGAGACTATTGGATAATTGATAGTGGATACTCAAATCATATGATATGTGATGAGAGTAAGTTTTTTAAACTTTAGAAGTATGATGGTGGTCTTGTTAAGTTTGGTGATAATACATCTACTAAGATTTGTGGAAAAGGTTCAATTAGTTTCGATGGCAAGCATAAAATAGATGATGTTCAGTATCTCAAGTGTCTCTAGTATAATCTTCTCATTGTAGAAAAAATGTGTAGCAAAGGATACAGTTTGGTGTTTCAAGATGATGGTTATGAAATCAGAAAAGGAAGCTCCAAAATTTTGGTGGCTATAGGAACAAGGATAGAAGGAAATTTTTATCAGCTCAAAGGTGGTGGTGTTAAGTGCTTCATGTCACAAATCAATGAAAGTTGGATATGGCATGGAAGAATGAGTCACATAACTTTGATATCCTAGTGAAGATTAGTTTTATTGATGTTGTGAGAGATCTACTAAGGATTACAAATCATATCAATGCAATCTACAAAGAGTGTCAATTTGGAAAGAAAACAAAGAAGAGGTTCATAACTAAAGAATTTTCTACCACAAGACCTTTGGAGTTGGTAAAAAAAACCTATGTCAACCTACCATAATAACAAGATCTTAAGGTGACAAGTATTTCTTGTTATTAATAGATGGTTATTCTAGAATTACTTGGGTGACATTTCTCAAAGAAAAATTAGAAGCTCTAGATAAGTTTAAAGCCTTTAAATATATGGTTGACATTGAAATGGATCTGAAAATCAAGTGCTTGAGGTCTAATAAAGTTGGTGATTTCACATCCAATGAGTTTAATATTTTTTGTGAAGATCATGGTATAGAGAGATAGTTATAAACTCCTAGGACTCCTTAGTAAAATAGAGTTGTGGAGAGGAAGAACAGGTCAGTACGAACCATGATGAAAGAACAAAATCTACCAGATGTCTATTGGAGAGAAGTAATTCATACTGTAGTATACATACTTAACAAAGGACAAGCAAGATTGAACAATTCAAAGACTTATTATGAGTTATGGTATGAAAAACCTCCTACTATGAAATATTTATGAGTGTTTAGAAGTAAATTCTATATCAAAATAGATGAATAAAATTTTGGAAAGTTTGATGCAAGATATGATGAAGGAATCTTCCTTGGATACTCTACAAAAATTAAGGCATACAAATGTTGCAACAAAAGGTTGAAGAATATTTTTGAAATTGCAAGTGTCAAAGTGGATGAAGCACCACATCGAACTTTTGTGTTGATAGAAGGATATGAATATGATGAATCCCCTTGTAGTGAAGAAGAAAAAGAAGATGATAAAGAAAAAGAGATGTAAATTGAAGATCAAGAAGCTTTAGAAAAGATCCTTAAGACTCCTATGTATAGAAGAATCATTTTGAAGATCAAATCATTGGAGATACAAGAAAAGGTGTGTTGACAAGGAGAAAACTTGTTATGACATGGGAACAAGAAAACTTGTGTTTAATTTCAAAAGTAGAACCTAAAATTGTAACTGAGGCATGCAAGGATGAGAACTAGATCAAAGCTATAGAAGAAGGGTTGAGATATATTGAGAAGAATCAAACTTGGGAATTGGTACCAAGACTAGCAAACAAGAATTTGATAGGAACTAAATGGGTTTTCAAGAAAAAGTTGAATGAGGATGGAAAGGTTGTTAGAAATAAGGCTAGAATTGTGTGTAAGGGCTACTCACAAGTGGAAGGAATATATTTTGAAGATATGTTCGCTCTGGAGGCAAGAATGGAAGCCATTAGAATTTTTTCATCTTTTGCAAAAGATAAAGACTTCAAGGTATATCAGATGGATTTCAAGTCTTCATTTCTGAGTGGTGAGTTACAAGAAGAGGTTTACATTGAATAACCAAAAGGTTTTTCATTTTCTGAAGATGTCGATATGGTCTACAGATTAAAAAGGGAATTGTATGGACTCAAACAAGCTCCTAGAGCTTGGTATACAAGATTGGATAGATACTTGTTGCAGCAAGGATTCAAAAAGGGTACTACAGATAGCAATATTTACTTCAAGGGTGAGGGAGATCAGATCTTGATTGTGGTTGCGTATGTTGATGACATGATATTTGGAGGAAATCAACGTATGTGTAAGATATTTTCAAAGTAGATGCAAAAAGAGTTTGAGATGTCAATATTTGGGGAGATGAATTTCTTCCTTGGGTTACCAATCAATCAATCAGAAAAAAAAAATTCATTTCATAGTCAAAGTTTGTAAAAGAAATGTTGAAGAAGTTTGGAATGGAGGATTCTAAACTAGTGTGTACTCCCATGGTTACTAGTTGCAAATTGAGAAAAAATGATGAATCTCCTAAGACAGATCAGAGAAAGTGAAAATCAATGATTGGTGGGTTGCTATCTTACTACTACTAGATCGGATATCATGCATGTGGTTTGTCTTGTGGAAATTTTTCAAGAAAATCTCAAAGAATCACATGTTGTAGCAGTTAAAAGGATATTCAAATACTTGAAGGGCACTCCAAAATTTGGTCTATGGTATCCCAAGGATACTAATTTCTCTTTGAGTGCTTATAAGATACAGATTGGGTAGGTTGTGTAGATGGAATAATAAGTACAAGTGGAGGTGCTTTCTTTCTTAGAAGTAGGTTTCTTTCTTGGTTGAGTAAGAATCAGGATTCAGTGTTATTATCTATTATAGAGGCAAAATATATTGTAGTAACATCATGTTGCACACAGGTGTTATGGATGAAGCAGAAATCCAAGGATATCAGGGTGTCATATGATGAACCTATTTCTATCTTGTGTGATAATACAAGTGCTATCAATATTTCAAAAAACTTGTTAATACATTCAAGGACAAAACATATATGTATCAAGTATCACTTTCTAAGAGAGAAAGTTGCAAAGAATGAGCTGAAGCTAGAGTATGTGCCTACAAAGGATCTAGTTGTGGCTATTTTCACAAAGTCCCTTCCAAAAGATATATTTGAGTATATATGATAGAAGTTAGGGGTTATTACCCCTCCTTTCAACTAGATTCATAAGTCGGTACATCTTTCTAGGTGAGCATTTCAAGATACATTCTTGGTCCTAGATTGATGAAGGCTACCTCTTAGGGGGAGAAGGTAGTATTTTCTTTGGTTGGTAGATTCAGGGGGATATCTTATGTCCCTAAGGATAATTAAGTGGAGAGAGAGTAGTAGAGATAAATTAGTGTGTTGGTGTTTCTTGAAGTGGAGTAAGAAAATGTTTCCCTTTTTCATTGATGTTAAAGGGGGAGAGATAAAGTCTAGAAAACAAGGAGATAGAGTGAATTCTAAGATAGTGGTAGAAGTGTAATAAATGTCCCAGCTAGGGGGAGATACTAGAGTAAAGGGGAGAATTTTCTGAGTGTTAGATTTGTAGAGTTTCTTCCTTTGATTGATGGTTTTCTAGAGTTGGTGTTTCCATCAATGACAAAGGGGGAGATTTTTGGAAATTTTTGGTTTTGTCATTATTTTTGTCATTGATTTCAACCCCTAGTAAATATGTGTTGTGGTTTGATGTCACATTGATGTCAACCTCCAATATGGTTAGGGAGATTGTTCTATATTGTTGCACTATGTTGCCTTTAGTGTTATCATTGATTTCAACCTCTAGTGTGGTGTTGAGCAGGTATTGTAGATGAGTAGATTGTTGATGTTGTAGATATATTGAGCAGGTGTTTATGGTGTTGTTGATGTAGCTAGTTCACTTGGTTTCCAAGTGCTTTTGAGAAAATTTGAATAAAAGAGTGTGCATTGTGAGAGAGGAGTGTTCAGTGTTGTGTTTCACATTTCTTCATGGTTGAATAGATGCTTATGTTTTTTGGATGTAATGATCAAATTTGTTGAGAGGTGTTATATCCATAGTTTTAGGTTCAGGATTGTGTGATAGTGGAATTTTTATTTGATAGTGTGTTTCTTGTGAAGAAGGTTGTCTAGGAGAAATGGAATTGCTCTGCATTTCTCTACATTAATATTTCTTGTCTTGCAAATTTGGGAACTTTCTCAGATTTTTTGTACCTACCTTTACCTGGAGTATGTAGTGTTTAGCTACTCCACAAGCTTGGATTCATAAGTTGTGTTTTGTGGCAATATTTTTGGTTGAACAGAATGAATATGTTCTTTAGTTTAGGCAGTTTCATCAGTGGTATTGGATATTCTAATGAATTTGAATATTCTTTGATATTGTAAAAAAAAATTGTGTGGTCTATGTGGTGTTTATGAACTTGGAGAGGCATGTATGTGGTCTCTTGTTCGTGTTAGTGGAGGTTTGGCTGACCTAATATGCTAGTGCTAATTGTAGAGGTTGTTTGTTGTTTATAGAAGCGTGGTGAAGCATTTCAATTTAGATTTGGGTCCTAGTTAGCCCTTGGTATAGTTTTCCTTCACTTATTTCCACCACAAAAGTGTTTAGTTCTAATCTGTTTGTTTCTTGCACGTTTGAGGTGCATATGTTTCAATGTGGCTGACCTAAACAAGAGTTTTTGAGGTTGTGGAGGATATATAAGCAAGGTTATTGTTGGAAATATAGTGTGGTGAGTTGTGAAGTGGGAAAATATATGAATGTGATCATATGTGGTGATCCAAGTGTGAGCTTAAATGCCTAAGGCTACCAGAAGCAATAAGAAAAAGGTGTCAACATTTTTAGTGTGCTTGAAGTTGTTGGAGGCAGTGAACTGAAGGTTGCGGATGGTGCAAAGTTGCAGTGGTGGATTCTCCTATTGCTCTAAGATAGTGAATCTCTCTTTAATATTCTTCTTTTATTCTTCTTTCTTCTAGATAGTGAGCCTTTCTTCTTTTTTGGGTAGTGATCCCTTATGAAAATGAGACTATTGTATTTGGTGTTGTTATTCGGATATATGTGAGCTAATCCTCATCGTGGTTTTTCCTCAATTATGGTTTTCCACATAAACTCGGTGTTCTCTTGTGTATGATTTTGTGTTGATGTTTCATATGTTTACTTTTTGTTGATGCTTAATAAGGATCTGAAATTTAATAAGGGTTTAATCTTTTAATGTACAATAGATTCACCCCCCTCTCATTTTTCCTATGTTTCTAACATGTTTTATTACCATATAAAAATCCTATCAAAACTCCTCAAAGGTTTGGACATTAACATCAATGAATCTATCCCCTCATGCATAGCCCCAATTTCCATCCTAGCCCCTTCCTTTTTAACCTTCCCCTTTTCTAATTGGATTAGAATATCTTGCTTTACTACCACCATATACTTTGGCATATCACTCTCCTCTAATAAAAAAAAAAAAAAAATCTCTTGAATACTCTAAAAAATCTCTACATTTTGTATTACCAACTTTAATTTCCTTTTAAAATATTCTAAAATGGAAGGTCTAATTTGCACCATGGTGTTATCATATTCTCCATCATACCCTAAAATTTCTTTAATTACCTTCATATTGCATCCACTATTGTAATTTAGTTTTTTCTTAGCCTATGTTAAGTGGCTTGACAATGGTAAAGAAGGTCCTTTGAACTACTACCACCCACCATTAACACACTACCCCATTAAAACCTTGCAACCACCCAAGAGCACCTATCACATACACTCCCAAATAGATGGCATAAATATACAACTCATTGCAACAATTAACCTACCTATTGTATATACTTTAGATAGAACATTATCATACCTTTTACATGTGAAATTTAGCAATGAATACCACTGGTTCATCTTATGGTTGTGAATGGGCTTTATCTTATAAACAGCAATGCTCTATACAATTTAATCTTTATTTTCCTTAATGACCATTTATGATTGAATCCCTAGCTATTAATCTCAAGGTGGTCAATCATAACTTATAAGATTGGATAAATTAAACCAATCCTTAACATATCTACTCTCAATGGACATACATTTCCTTCACACCTTGATTGGAAAAACAATCTACAATATTATTTTTCTCCTTATAAAAATGCATCACCTTAAAACTATCAAATTTATATTTCCATTTAAAATCTCTTCTAATATTGTTGTCAGTTTCCACTTGGAGAAAATTCCTTATTCACCATATTTACCACTATTTGAGTCCCCTTCAATCACTAAATTTTTATACCATGCCACATATGTTGCTTGAACACTTACAAGTAGGGCCTCTTTTTTTGCTTCATTATTGGTCTTAATACCTAAATATTTTGATCCCCCAAGTAGAAAATCACCCATTAAGTCTCTTAGCACATATCCTCCACCTATAATGCTTAGTTTCCCTTTTGAAGCCCCATTAAAATTTAATTTTACTTCATCCATTAGTGCCTTCCATTTCTCTTCTCTTTTATTAATTTTAGGAATTGTGCATTTATAGTTATATTTTTTTATTTCTCTTATATGTTACTTGAGTCCTCAAGATGCTTGCATGTTAATACTAGGGGGTTTCTATTAAAAGGTGCAAGACAACTGAGAGAGGGGGTGAATCATTTGTCACCAAATTTAAACTCAAAACTTCAACACTTATCAATTTCACAACCATGTTATTAAGTATGAACATGAAATGCAGATAACAGAAAGTAAAATCAACACACTGAACACCAAAAATTTTACATGGAAAACCCAATGAAGGAAAAGAAATGGTGAGGATTAACTCACAATATAAAGTGATAGAAAAACTGAATACAAAGGCTCACTGCCAAGGGCTCACTACCTAGAAGAGGACTCACTGTCCAGATACAAAAGCTCACTGCCTACAAAAAGGACTCACTATCCAATAAGGAGACTCACTGCCTACTAATACAAAAGAAAAAAAAAGATCCACCATAGCAATTTGCACACATATGTAGCCTTGATCAGAAGATTGCAGAAACCTTCAGCTCACTACCTTCAGGAATCTAACACAATGAAATATTGTTGCCTCAACTCACTTTCACACACTTCTGCTATTTTACTTGTGGCTTCATTATTTTTCATCATACAATTATTTGCAATTCAACTTGCATTTATACCATCTTCAACCTTAGAAACTTTCTCCAAGGTCGGCCACATAATCTTCATTTCATAAATTCAAATTAGGTCAGCAACTCAACATTCCCACGGTGGAAGGAATGAGAGTGGACCAATAAAACACTTAACCAAGACCAAAAAATAATGTCTCAGATCAACCACACACTTCCTTGATTAAATTTTATTCTTCATATGAAGTTTAAACACCAGGCGGCCAAACCTAATGAAAACACAAATGAACATTGATGTTCACACTTTCCAATAAGAAGATAGCATGTGGACAAAGCAACACACTTCATTATGCATGAGAATACATCTCAAGTTCCTTCAAATACATCCTTAGCAAGTGTAACAACCTTCAAACACCGAACTCCTTCCATCAGTCCATCTGGACTGTGCAAACACATACAACTCTGAAACTCAACTTCTAGATCACCAAACCACAAGCATCTTTTCTAGAACCTAGAGAACACCATTATAAGACACATTCCAGATCCGCAAGATCTAAAATAGAATAGCGGAGGACTACAAAGCATAAACATTTCTCCCAATCCACAAACAGTTAACTCTACCAAAATAGTTCACACACTGGTGAACACAACTTTCACACTCCATCAAACCA
>VDFB02307981.1:0-14644 GCA_007258455.2 Sequoia sempervirens | reverse complement strand
GGAGAATTATTAGGCTTAATTAATCTGTAATTAGAGGATAATTAGGGGCTAATTAGGATTAAAAGCCAACTTGCAAAAGTTGGAGGATGTGACACATCCTAATCAAGGATTAGGTATGTGCACATCCTTAATGAAGAGATTAGGAGATGGATTAGGATTAGATGAAAATGACGTGAGGAATTAAATAAATGTAATATTTATTTAATTCATTTGATGAAAAGGGGATTAAGGAGGGTAAGGCATTTAATTATTAATTAAATACCTTAGGGATTTGGCAGAATTAAAGATATTAATTAAATAATAGTAATATTACTTAATTAACTTGCAAAGGGATGTTTAGATGAAAAGTGATAAATTTGGATAAATTAAGTTATCCAAATTTGGATGTCTACAGCTTTAACACATCCATTTGTTCTATCTAAAAATCATAAGCAACAATAATATATAATAGGAATCCAATAGAAGCCATTTTAGCATCAGGAGAGAAAAATCACCATAATTAACTCCCTCTCTCTAGGAGTAGCCCTTAGCCACTAATCTGGCCTTATACCACTCTACTCGACCAACTGCTCCAAATTTCTTTTTAAATACCCACTTGCATCCAATGGGCTTCCTTCCTTTGGAAAAACTAACAAGTCCTAGGTGTCACAACTATCTAAAGCTATTGTCTCTTCCTATATGGCTTACAACCAAGACTCACTTTCTTCTGAAGAGAGATCCTCCCTATAGGATCTAGGTTCATTATTAGTACTCAACAAAGCAAATACACAATGGTAATTTGATGGGATATACTTGTCAATTGGATTTTGTTACCTTGCGGACCTCCTCAAGGTAGGAGTAATGGGATCTACTTGTTCTTCTTCTATCTGCTCATCTTGCACATCCTCTAAGCTATCTAAACCATCTTTTTCTTCTCCATCCTTGGATCCATATGGTTGTTCTTCCACATGTGCATCTTCTTGCTTCTCAATCTCTGTCACAAAGTGCATTGTGTTTATCTTATCTTTCTCCATTGGTTGTTCTTCTCTCGAGTAAGCTCTAAAGACATTGAAAACCACATCTCTAGAAAAGATGATTTTATGGGTTAGAGGATTCCAAAGCTCATAACCTTTTACTTTCTCATTGTAACCAATGAAGATGCATTTTTGAGCTTTAGGATCTAGTTTAGATTGCTTCTCTTGAGGCACATGAACAAAATATTCACAACCAAAGACCCTTAAGTGTGAAATAAAAGGATTTCTATCTATCCACACTTCATAAGGAATTTTATGAACAAGAGTTGAACAAGGAGATCTATTAATCAAATAACAAATAATACCAATTTTTTTGCCCAAAATCATCTATCAAGCTTAACACCACTCAACATGCTTATAACTCCTTCCATAAAGGTTCAATTCATTCTTTATGTTACCCCATTTTGTGGGGGAGTATAAGGAGTAGTCTTCTACAGAACAATACTTGTATGCTTACAAAACTCATCAAATTCCTTGGAAAAATATTCACCCTCATTGTCAAATCTCAACACTTTTATCTTATAATCTGATTATTTCTCAACTAAGACCTTAAATTCCTTAAATTTAGTTAAAACTTCATATTTAGACATTAGATTTAGAACATATAAAATAAATCCATGTCTATCTTGAGACATCATCAATGAAAGAGACATAATACCGAGATTTACCCAGAGAATCAACATCCACTAGTCCAAACACATCCAAATGAATAATCTCTAATAATCCATTTGCCTTATTAGTTCCATTAGGAAATGAAGATATATTCTATTTACCAAACACACAATTCTCACATAAATCATTTTTGCCAACAAAATAATCAGAAATACTATCAACCAAATTTTTATTAAGAATGGTCTTAAGACCTTTTTCACCAATGTGACTCAATCTATGGTGCCACAACATACATGTATTTTCAATGATAGTTACATTGGAAGAGTTACATAAAGTAGTGCATTTAGCCTAAACAAAGTCCCTTTTCAAGATCTTTTAGATATTTCCAAACTCCCTATCCCCAACTTGCAATCATACTGGTCAAATGTCGCATGCATTTTAGAATCATTTAACTTGGATATTGAAAGTAAATTTCTCACAAGTCTTGGAATATGTAAAACACCATCAAGGGATTTGATCCTCCCATCACTGAAATACAACTTTACCTTTCCATTACCAACAATCTTCTTAGTGTTGTTATCACCAAGGAAAACATCTCCCCCACCATATGCTTTGTAAGAAGTAAACCACTCTTTGCGAGGAGTCATGTGGTAGGAGCAACCTAAATCAATTGTAGTGTTAGAAATTGTACTTCCTTGTAGGCAACAGTACAATTTCATGCTTATTTTGGACCTATTTTAGTGACCATTTTCATTTGTGCATTTCAACACCTCTTAGATAGGCCCTAATTCCCTTTATTATGCATTTTTAGGCTTTTCAACAAATTGCAAGGATTGAATAAATGTAACCAATTGTTATTTTGATCCCGAAACTCAATGTCTTAAAAATCTAGGCTAGGACCCATACACCCATGGGCATATGTGTAACAAGCCCAATTTTTTAACCCAATGAATTTACCTATGTTGTAACTCACATGTGAATAGTATACGCTTGCAATTTATAGTAATAAAAAATTTCTTTTATAATTCAATAACAAGATGCACTTTTGAAATAATCCCATTTCAAACTCCCATTGCATTTACAAAGAAACATTACATAATCTAAGTACTAGTTTCATATTACATAATCCCATGTAATGATAACATTTTTCCAATTACAATTTTCATAAAGATAAAGATACGTGAATACATACATAACTTCCAATAGATTAATGAAATAGAGATACAAATGGTCCATATGTCCTTGCTAGCATATATCCTCAAATTTCGGCTACCAAATGTATGAGGGAGAACATCACTCAAATGTTTTTTCATTAACCATAGACTTATTGCGACCCTCCCCCCCACACATCTACCTAACTGGTAAGATGGCCCTACCCTTCGACAAAGATATTGGTTTGGTAACCTAATAATTCTAGCCTTCTTGAGCATGGTATCGTGTCCTGCATAACTAGATCTACCATACATTGGATACAACCTACATGTATGATGTTACATGCCTAGTATGCAAACCTAACTCACTGTGTAAACAGTGACTACTTACACTACTTTGGCCAAAGAATTCAACACTAAGTACTTTGAGTGTAGTTGTATGTTCACCCACCCCTTAGCTCAATTTGGTATTTTACCATTCATACTCTTTTTAGTTGACAAACATTCAACCAAAAAGGTAATGACATAACTAAGTGACCAATTAGATTACTCCCATCCATGGATTATCCTAACCCCAAGAACAACAAATTAACCATAGGAGTAAACATAATGTCACAACATTAAATGTCTCCATTTCAAAATTATAATCACAACATTAAATGACTCCATTTCAAAAGTATAATCACAACATTAAATGACTCCATTTCAAAAGTATAAGCTCAACAATCAAGTGTTCAAATTGACTAGATAGGTTAATCCCAACTGATATCTTCAATCAAAGGTAAAACAACAATCAAGTGATCATAAACAATCATAAAACCTATCTTTCAATATGACTTAAATATTCTCATGCTTACAATGTTCACTACATTCATATCCAAATTGGAGGACATTATCAACTTGAGAGGAGTTTGTGCTTCTGCACTTATAAGTCCTCTTCATAATACAACTTTGGGTTGCTAGAACGTAAGTCCTCTTCTATAATTTTGTGAATATGACTTAGAGCTTGTTGGCTTTCACCTAAATCAACACAAGTCAAATTAGTTTAATCAACAAACTAACTCACAAACTCTCACAAAGCCCTTTTCCAATTTAACTCTACCCTTTCACAAGTAGGTCTGCAAACCCAATTTGTTCAAATTTTCCTCACAAGGAATCTCACAACAACCGGACTCTTGTCACATTGAAACACCCTTTTAAACCTTCTCAAACATATCTAAATCTCACATATGACTCCTTAGGAACATCTTTTCCAAAAACAAGAAACACTGTTGTCCTGACCTTCAATTAGGTCAGTTTTACAAAACAAGTACCAACCTTTCTCTCTCCCAACTTACAAGACCTGATTAGATCTCATTAATAGGTTACACATGGCCCAAATCACCAATTTTTAGAAGCACAAATGCTCCTCTAGCCTTCATAACAAAAAACCCTCACTTTTACCCAAATTAGGTAGGGTTTGTTGAAAGTTGGTATTCTCGATCTCTCACAATGCTGTCACCACCTTGAACATTCTTCAAAATGCCTTCCTACACTCAAAAAACCTTCTCTCAGCCTCTACACACAATAAATCATCAAACACTCTCTCAAAACCATCACTTTCAAGCTCCAATTCACCATGTCTTTCTTAGGACAGTCAACAAAACTCCAAAAAATCCTTCATACAAACTAGAACCACTATCCTACCATCCTAAAACAACTATCATGATCCCATTACACTTAGAAATAGGGGGGAAAGAAGGTGGAATGGGCTTTATGCCATTAAAGTAACCTTAAACCCTTAATCTGCTCCTGCAGACCCGGTTACAAAAACTTGGCAAAATATCTCCTTGAATTTAATGAACAACCACCAATATAGATTCAAATGAGAGTTAACACAATTCTACAATGTCTTCCACAATTATTAGATCAAAATGTTGCCTTGTAGTCACGTACAAAGCCTGTATTTTCAGAGATTGTAAGCAAAAATACAAAATTTCTGACAAAACAAGGAGCTTTTATTGATGATTCTTCAAAATGATGTTTCTAACCTCTTATTTCGAGGTTCTTCAACCTTTTAAACACAAAAAAAACCATCCCAATGGTTCAAACTGCCTCTTAAGTTCCAATGACCATTGGACTTCTCATGAGTACATTTTTGCAACCTTTACATTTTTTGTATTAACAACTTTTGTCAATTTTTTCAATTTTGTAATTTTAACCTCCACAACCCCTAATGACTATTACAAAGACTCAAAACCACATTAAATGGTCCAACAAGATCTTATTCAACAAAACCTAAGACTGAACACATTAAATCCTTCAAAAACCCTTATCTACACATTTTGCATTTTGTGCATCATTGACAACATTACATTTCTTAACAAAAGATGGACTCCTAAATATATTCAAATGGTCAATTTTAGACCTTATTGGAATAACTCAAGACCACAAACCCCTATTACAACCTAACACCAAGCAAACTTGAACAAATTTAGATGAAAGTAGAGTGGTGCTCATGCACCATACAACCGCCCTTAAAACCTTTCCAAGTCTCTTGGAAATGAACTGCAGATTGCTCCAACTTGTCTTCTACATCTCCTTTCTCTTCATTTGCTCTTTTTCTTTTCCTCTAAAGCATATATTGCTGGCTTACACCATCTTTGTAACTAAAATGCTTATCACCTAACTTTACTTTCTTTTGCCTAGACTGCCTTGATAAACTCCTCCTGACTATCCCTTTACTTGTGACTTACCTTGCACTTACTTTATCACCTGCAAACATACCTTTTCCACTCTGGAGTTCAACTGCTTCTTTCTCATCTCTAGCTTCACACTTGAAACTATTCACTTTTCCTTGAATCACCTTCTCTTTTCCTTGCACCTTTGTGTTTTGATTTCCTTTCTCATTGTTCCATGTCTTATCAAACTTATCTACCACTGTATTCACAATTCTTGACTACCCTACAATTTGCTTATCAGTTATTAGACCAAATACTGTCCCGACCTCAATTCATTATGTCCTTTTCAACTCCTTTTCAATATTTTCAGGGATTTCACCCTTGACCTCTCCTAAATCAATCTTACTCACCTTTCCTTCACCTTCTTTGTTGCTTTTCATGACTGCATCTTTATGCAAATTCATTGTCCTCTCATTCCTTGACCTTGAAGTGGTTGCAAATGTCTTTTTTCCTTCTTGTTTATCTCTTGCAAACTCCTCAACCTCTTTCTTACCAAAAGTGATAACCTTGGCTACCTTGTTTTGCTCTTTTCCACCCTCATGTAATGGGGTTAGTATAAAAGTAATACCATGTTTCACAATTTGATATATGTTAGCTCTTCCATCATAGATTGAGTGCCTATCAAATTGCCATGGTCTTCCAAGTAGTAAATGGCAACAACTCATTGATAAAATATCACAAAGCACTTTATCCCTATATTCACCAATCTAAAACTCAACTAATGCTTGCTCTTTAACAAGAATAGATTGATCATCACTCACCCATGAAGCTTGATATGGTGTTTCAAGAGGGATCCTTTCTAACTGTAACTTATCAACCATTTCACAAGACATTATGTTATCTGTAGATCCTGAATCTATCACAATTTTACACACCTTACCTTTGCACTCGCAAGTTGTCTTGAACAATTGCCTTTTTTGAGCCATCTCCTTCTCCTTAGATGCTTGAAACAAGGTTCTTCTCACCATCAAACTTTCTCCATTTTCAAGAGCAACATGTAGACTATTGGAATTAGAACTCTCACATTCATCTTCTTGGAAAATTTGAGCTCTTCTTTCATTCTTCCTTTCTCCACCACTAGATGTTGAACCAAAAATTTTAGGGCATTTGTAAAAAGGGTGACCAAACTCACCACACTTATAACACCTTCTTGCAAAAACATTAGGATTCCTTCCACCACCAAATATGCCTCTTGATCTCCTGAATTCACCTCTGAAATCTACAATTGGTTCTTGACCTTTATGTGCATAACCTTGGCTTTCATTAGTTTGTCTTGAAGAAGAAAATGTACCTTTTCCCCTTGAAGTGTTTCCCCTACCTCTTGTTGACTTTTCTTGTCTCCTTTTCACCTTTTCTTCTACCCTTATTGCCATCTAATAACATTCTTCAATTGTCTTTGGATTATGTAAACTTATTTCATCTTGGATGTTAAATCTCAATCCACTAAGGTACTTGGCCACTTTCTCAACATCATCAACCATATGTCCTACCCTCATGCTCAGTTTATAAAACTCATTAGTATAGGTTTTCACATCCATCTCTCCTTGCTTTAAATCTTGAAGTTTTTTTGACATTTGAATAGCATAATCATTTAGCAAAAAATTACCTTTTAACTTGGCTACTATCCTATCCCATGAAGCAATTTTAGACTTACCTATTATTCTCCTCTATGCTTATTCATAATCCCACCAAACTAATGCATGCCCCCTTCAATTTAGTCTTGTCTATCTTTACTTTTTCCTCGTCAGAAACATCCTCACATTCAAAGAAGTTGTCTAAAGTAGAAATCCAATCTATCAATGCTTCTTCATCTAAAGTACTATCATACATAGGAAAATCAACTTTACCTTATGCTTGCTTCCTTTTATTTCCTTTAGTAGCTTGGCAATTCTTTGGTCTTCAGGATCCAACTCTTCATCTACATCTTCATATTCTTCATCTTCTTCATCTTCAGTCTCACTTTCATCTCCCACAATCATTCCTCTCTTTTGTCATGTCTCAACATTCTCCAACCTTGCTACAAATCTCTTTTGCAATTCTTGCAACTTTCTGATCTCCCTTTTAGTTTTCTCTTCCATCTCTTGCATCTTTCTTACCACATTATCTCTTTTTGGAGGCATCTTGACACTTTGACTGTTCAACTTCCTACTTTCCTCTTTAATCAACAACCTTCAACCTTCAAAGACCTATTGCCTGTGTTATGATACCAACTGATGCAAAGCTTGTTGGCTTTCACCTAAATCAACATAATTCAAATTATTTCAATCAACAAACTAACTTACAAACTCTCACAAAGCCCTTTTCCAATTTAACTCTACCCCTTCACAAGTAGGTCTGCAAACCCAATTTGTTCAAATTTTCCTCACAAGGAATCTCACAACAACCAGAATCTTATCACATTCAAACACCCTTTTCAACCTTCTCAAACATATCTAAATCTCACATATGACTCCTTAGGAACATCTTTTCCAAAAACAAGAAACACTATTGTCCTGACCTTCAATTAGGTTAGTTTTACAAAATAAGTACCAAAATTTCTCTCTCCAATTTACAAGACCAATAACTCATCAAACACTCAAAGCCATCACTTTCAAGCTCTAATTCACCATGTCTTTCTTAGGACAGTCAACAAAACTCCACAAAATCCTTCATACAAACTAGAACCACTATCCTACCATCCTAAAACAACTATCATGAGCCCATTCCACTTAGCAATAGGGAGGAAAGGAGGTGGAATGGGCTTTATTCCATTAAAGTAACCTTAAACCCTTAATCTGCTCCTACATACCCAGTTACAGAAAATTGGCAAAATATCTCCTCAAATTTAATGAACGACCACCAATATAGATTCAAATGAGGGTTAACAAAAGTCTATAATATCTTCCATAATTATTAGATCAAAATTCTTCCTTACAGTCACATACAAAGCCTGTATTTTTAGAGATTGTAAGCAAAAATATAGAATTTCTAACAAAACAGGGAAATTTTATTGACTATTCTTCAAAATGATGTTTCTAATCTCTTATTCCAAGGTTTTTCAACCTTTTAAACACAAAAAAAAACCATCCCAATGGTTCAAACTGCCTCTTAAGTTTCGATGACCATTGGACTTCTCATGAGTGCAATTTTGCAACCTTTACATTTTTTGTATTGACAACTTTTGTCAATTTTGCAATTTTAACCTCCAAACCCCCTAATGACCATTACAAAGACTCAAAACCACATTAAATGGTCCAACAAGACCTTATTCAACAAAATATAAGACTTAACACACTAAACCCTTCAAAAACCCTTATCTACACATTTTTCATTTTGTGCATCATTGACAACATTGCATTTCTTAACAAAAGATGGACTCTAAATACATTCAAATGGTCAATTTTAGAACTTATTGGCATACCCCAAGACCACAAACTCCTATGAAAACCTAACACCAAACAAACTTGAACAAATTTAGATGAAATTAGAATGGTGCTCATGCACCAGATTAGGAATAGACTCTTAGTCAGGTATAAGAAAATGGCTAATATGAAAATACATTTTTCAAATCCATTGTTGAATATCATTATAAAAATCAAGTATACACCCTAACCTTGTGGAAAATACTCTCTTCCTACTTTCAAGGAAATAGGAGTAACCATTAAAGGATAAACTATCATCATGGTTTGTACAACATCAGATCTTATCAATGAAGACATAATTCATCTAACTTGCTATCATTCCCATGCAAGGAAATAGGCAACATGCAATCATCTCGATACCATATACATGTACCTTCTATATAGTTTAATATAACTATGTCATACATTCACAACAATCATGATAATTATATATATGTATCATACTAACAATCTTATTTTCAATTTAGCCATTTGCACAAGCTTGCTTAACAACTATGGTAAATAATTATAACTCGCTCAAGCTTTTTCATTCATAAACAAATACGATTTCAACATAAAAAGAATAGAGTAGTAAAATCATCATGCTTGGAATTATAGGTCCAAAATAATATGTTGCTTCCAAGCTCAATTCCCACACTCACACTTGTTGCTCCTTCTATGTTTAGCCTATCTCCATTCCTAGCCTCTCTCAAAACTCTTAACAACTACAAATTCTCAAAGAAATCTCTATTTCCTCACTAAAGAACTCAGCAACTTATTTGCATAGAAAACTACAATAGTGAACTTCAAAAGAATGAATGAAAAATGAATTCCAAAAGGTTAAGAATTTGTCTCTATGTAATGGCGTGAATTTGCACCCCTAGGAAAATTCCACATTTACATTACCTCCTACCTTAGAAAATTAAGTCTGAAAATGCAATCCATATTTTCAACGCATTTCCCTATCCACTTGGCGGTTGTTTTGTGTGTCAGTGGAGGATATTCTATCTAGGATGCTAGAGGGGTGCACAGACGTCTGTGCGGTGCACTGTCATCTTGACAAGATTCCTGCCTCTAGAATTGGCAAAGGAATTACACTTCTCCATTGGACGCAAAGTGTAATGCTTCCTACCCTTCAAACTGACTTCAAACGACTCCTTTGCCTCCATTTTCACCTTTCAAATGACTATCACATTCATTCTTTTAGGCTTCTTTATCACCTTCACACATTGGGAAACTCTCTTCACTCTTCTCACTCAATTTCAGCATTTTGAAGCCCCACCACCTCCATTGAAGCTGCAAGGTAGCATTTTGTTGGTTCATTCTCTTCATTGTTGTGACAACATTGGTCTTTGAAGGCTTGCATGCTCATTCCTTCCTCTATTTTCCTTGAGAGCACTTGGTTGAGAAGGTGAAATCCTTTCATTCTCCACCCACTTTGCATTATCATATTTGATATCGTAGCATATTATTATTTACGCATTGCTTGTAATTTCCATTTCAATAGCTTTCTTTATCATCTTTCTACTATCGTTGCTATTTGGTTGTTTGTGGAGGTGGAGACACCAAAACGGGGGATTGACTGAGGCAGTGCTCTAAACATAGCCCCAACATTTTCCTATCTTCTATGTGCAGGTTATCCTTGAGGTGAAGATCTTGAAGATATCAACTCATAGGTAGGAAAGTGCACTTTCCACACCCTTCTTTGTCAATTCGTAGAATATGTTAAGTTAAAGTATTCTTCTTGTTATTTTGTCATTCTATTACTTTATATTTTCATTATTGCAATAAACTTCATCTGTACACACTAAAAAAATTCCTAGGCCTACGACTTTATTAAATCCCCTTTCATTCTTGATAATTAAATAATCTTAATTATTTAATTATTGTCTAATGTCATAAAGTCTTCTATTAATTAAATTATTTGTATTATTTAATTATTTCATTTTGTCTTTCTATTTCCTCTTTTGATTAATTAAATAATTATGTCAATTATTTAATTATTCATTTTAGCCCTTTTCCACCATAAATTAATTGAGTTTTATTTAATTAATGAGTTGCCTTTTTCTCTCCCACTTTTTGAATTAAAATTACTATTTAATAAAAAATATAACTTGTCTTTTCGTCTAAGATTTAAATAATGTTTCCATTATTTAACTCTCCACTTTCCTTTTCAAACTAAATGATTCTTTAGAATTATTTAGTTCCTTTGTTAGTCTCATTCCTATCCTGTCTTGTCTCATTTAATTTCAATCATTGATTGAAATTAAAATAATCTAATCTTGGTCATTCATTCAAACTTGTCTTTTCTATAAAAGGTGCTTACCTTTGTCATTTTCGAGATCCAATCTTAGAAACCTTGAGTTTAGGCTTAAGAGACAATTGCTTCAATATTTTGCTAGCATAGATATAGGCTATATTTGCACTCTCAAATTTGAGGGCATTAATCATTTAACAACAAAACAGAGAAGGGTAATAGAGGTGAATCAATGGAGGCATAAACGCTTTGGTAACGGTGTTGTGTTATTTCATATTTTATGCTTCTTTTGTTCTTTATTACTTGATTAGGATCATTAGGATTTATGTTTAATCTCTAATCCTAATTTTATACTTTGATTACAATGGTGAACCCAACGTGAAAGGACAAATTTTGTAGATTTTTGTACAAAGTTTTTAGTTTTGCAAGTTGCAAGTATGGAATGACACAACTATAGGCTGAAATGATGCAACTAATTTTGACAGTGAGCCACAATTGTGCCTTCATGCGACACAACTACTTCAAACTAGGGCACCTTTTGAACTTGATTGATTTTTTGGGTTTTTTGTGCATTTTATGTTCTTTGGTTTCTCTTTTCATAGTCTACCCCCCCAATCATACCATATTATTCTCTTATTTGCTCGGATTTGGTCAGAATTCTTGTGTTTTGTAGGTCTAGGGATGGTTTGCCACAAGTGTTAGGGCTTCGACACAACTGCTAGATACTTTACCGTATAAAAATGATGTAGTTGCTATCCTGAATGATGCAAATGTGAGATGCAATTGTGGTATATAGAGCCGCAACTACTTGTTTATTTTAAAATTTGGGTTTTATTTGGAATTTTCAATATTTGTCCTTTACATTCAGTAGAATAAGGTTTTTTGGTGTTACTGATGTTTGATCTGTAGCATGTGGCATTTACTTTGGAGGAGTTTAAATTGTTTCTTTATGAACATTTGGGCTTATCTTATGTTTGCTTAAAACAAGAATATTTTGGCTATGATATAAATCTTCACTCATAAGGATAAAATGAACCATGATCTGCATCATACACTCATTTAGGCTTAAAATTTACAACAAACTACATATTTCACTCATAAGGATAAAATGAACCACAATCTGCATCATACAGTCATTCAAGCTTAAATTTTTTAACAAATTGCATATATCCCTCATCGGATTTAAAAGGAATATGCATCATACACTCATACGAGTTGAAAAGAACCAACAAATTTCATTAGAGTGTCTTCTCACATTGTATCTTGGGGATAAAAAGAATCACTACTTTACTATCTTGTGGTTGTGTCTTTGTTACGGGGTGTGTATGCTCTTCCCTCACGCCTAGTGTGATCTTGGGAATCAAAAACACCTCTTGGCATTTACACTCCCACACCAAACATTTGATTTTGAGGCTAAAATGAACACCATGCTAGTGTAAGGCAAACACATTATGCTCTCTCCTTGCACCTACTGTGATCTTGGATATTCCAAGGCATTGTGTTTGTCTTGCTTTTGTTTACCCTCAGAGGGGCCTACCTAAGAGACACATCCAAAAGGAGAACTCGAAGGTGACTCCAACTAGTTTTTCCCTCGAGCCGGTATATAAATGGATAAGACTAAACTGTCAAGTCCTCATGGTATGTAGGCCTTAGCCGTACAGTATCATTCAAAATGGGGTACTACCATAAAATGTATAAGAGCCCCTAGTAGGAGTGATTAAAGCCTTAAGTGGCTTGCTGGAAGCTCGCAAGGTGCCATGTCCCCAAGCAATGACTAAGAACCAAATTAGTTAGAAGCCACCTTTTTACTTGAGTTTTGGTGATCTTCTTACTGCAAGGGTGTAACATCACACCCATAAGACTTTTACGCCCAACATTTGGCTCCCTTTAGTGGGATAGAAATCCCTGGTTTGCATAAGTCACTTGCTTTTTGAGCTTGTGAATTTTCATGGAGAGGGTGATTTGTGACATCCTTCCATAACAAGAGGCCCCTACCTATCCACTGTCACAGGCAATAGGTGATACATAACCTGAAAGGGTGTCCCTCCCTTGTGTCAAATGAGATTTCTAGAGTGGGTCTAAGAGTGTCACCATTGGCCATTTCCTTTAGGGATAGATAAGTGTTTTTTTATGTGTGATATTGTTTTTGATATGTGCTATATCAGTGGAAATTTGAGGTGACTAACCTCAAGAATACACACATTGTGAACATACTTTTGGAAAATTTTTAGATAATTCCAAGTGTTTTCAGACTGTATTCAAATTGTTTACCTTAGAAATTTCAATCAAACATCACAAAAACCCCTTCGAAACTGTCAGAACTCAAGTTTATCCTTTGTTAACCGCAACTACAAAAAATTGTAAACCACAATTGTTAAGTTTCAAACTGCAGCTGCTATTCTGAACCACAATTGAACCTTAAACGACGCATTTGTAGAAAACCAGTGAATCGCAATTACTTGCTTACAAATTTTTTAGGGAAAACTTGTTGATTCCATTTTCTAATAAATTTATGTCAGTAACTACAATTCAGACCAGAGACTTGCTCACCTCATTTCTATGATTTCATCGCATCCATTTAGCTTACCATCACATTTTAGGAAACCTTTAGGGTATCCTCCTTGCATTGCCTAGAAATTTTTTAGACCATTATCAGATTACCTCACTTATTGTAGACATCCATCATTAGGTTGCATACACCTTTTTGAAGACATTAGAATAGGGAAACGTACCATATCTTGGCATAGGCCCATTGCTACAAATAAACATTGTCATTGACCTTGTCATTTTCCATACTAGTCCTTGTCATTTTGGTGTAACCTTTAAACTCATAAGTCTAGTTTTGAGGCTCACCTTGTCAAACTTGTCACTTGTCATTTACTCCTTGAGGTCATTGATAATCTTATTTGGAAACATTGGACTATCCTAGGTTGGCTAGTAACTCTTTTCCTAGTCCCACAAAATGTGCCTCGTCGTAACTTTAGCTATTCATATCACAAACCATCTCATCCACATACAATTCCTTTTGGTCATACCATTACACTTTACATTGGAATCATTACACACTTTAGACTTAATCATACCTTAGATTTTGGACATAGTGACATCAACATCTTTCAAAATTTGTCTATTGTCACCTTGTGCCTTAATCCTGGTCATCAGAATCATTGTATACATTCTAGACTTGGTCATACCCTATATTGTGGTTATAGTGACATTATCATATCCTAATCTTGTTTTTGTCACTTTCAACCTTAAATCTTGGACATTATCATTATCAGGCATCCTTATACCCAAAAAAATCCAAAAAATATAGCTTAGGTTGCATACCTTAGGCTTAAGTCACACCTTTGCATTGCCACACCTTTGAAATCTCGTCACATACACCTTCATTTCCCTTGAAAGTCTTTTTATGGTCGAAACAAGGTCACAAAAGAAAATAAATGGATTTTTTTCATGATGAAGATGATGACCTCTACAATCACACTAGCAACCTAAACTTTGGCTCCTC
>VDFB02307979.1:0-10076 GCA_007258455.2 Sequoia sempervirens | reverse complement strand
AGTTGGTTATAACTGAGATCAAGCGTCTCCAGCTTCTTCAACGCACTTATACTCGCCGGTATGCTGCCGCTGAGGAAATTCCTACTGATTCCCAAAAACTGAAGCTCCCCCAGTTGCGCAATGGTCTCCGGAATCGGACCCACGAGCTGCCCTGGAACAACAGTGAACTCTACGAGCGAACTGAGAACACCCAATGCGCCGTGAAGTTTGCCTCTCAGTCCAGGCGATCCGGCAGCCGGGTCGCCCAGATTGAGCGTCACGATTTTCTGCGGCTCCGCAGAGCTGCAAAGAATTCCGGGGAATTTACATGGGTCTTTGGAAAAGTCCCAAGCCGATAGATAAGTGGAGCCCGGCATGTCTTGCAAGTTTTTCTTCACCGACTGCAGCGCTAGAAATTCCAGAGGAGCCAGCAATGGCTCCGCCAATTCCACCATTAAAACCAGCACCAGAACCAGCAATCGAATCCTGCTGCTGTCTCCAATGGCCGCCAGCTCCATGTTGGAAAGCCTAAAATGAAAAATGCTTGCTCCTTCCCGGGTTATTTTTATTTCAATGACTTCCGAATTTATCTACTGTAAATAACACACTTTCTTTTCCTTGTCAAACAAGCCAGAGTAAGTTGGGTTGAGTAGATTAAGAAAAAACACAGCTTTCCCATGCAGCGTGAAATCTTTTCTTTTTTTCCCTTTTCTTTTTTCAGACAGTTGAGCTGTCACCAACTACATTACTGTGACGCTCACCGCGAGCTATCCATCATTTCGCAGTCAGTCCGCCACTGACCAGCAGTTTCCAGCTGTGGGCCCAGCGTGGCAGCTGAGTCAGCGTACACGTGAGCAGAGACGCAGAGCATGCGTCTGTATTGTCTCGTGTAGGACCCGTTTAAAGGGGTTTACCTTTTAGCTTTATGCTCAGTTTTCAATAATTGCTTTGCTTTGAGATGTTTGTTGCATCTGAAATAAGGTGGGGCTAATTATTTTTGTTTAAGGCCGTGCTTTACTGTAGCTTGCACGTGACGCTTTGATCTAGCCTTTACACGCGGCAAACCAAACCCGAGTTAAGTAACTTGACCAGAGTTGAGTTAAGCTAAGAGACTGACGCAGTGACGAATCTCAAGGCAGCAAAAGCTTGGTCTCTTGCATTTGTCCATAGGCTATAAAATTTTAGCGTTTGGCTCTGACCTTAACTAGGTTTGTTCTCAATCATAAAATATATTATATTTCTAAACTACTTTTCTTGACCACATCCCTCCTAGGGTGAGGACCATTAATATCTCTCTCTTTTATGAGAATGTTGTTGTAACTCTTCTTTGAAATATGTGTTAATGTCTCATTTAAAATAAATTATTGTGTGTTAAAAATTAACCTTTTTTCTAACGACTTTCTAACCAAATGTTTTGTCTCAACATCACAATTTTTATAGTAAACATTATTGTAAGGGAATAAATCCATCATATATATAAAATTTGGTCCAATGAATTCAAATTAGAGATTAGAGTTGGGTCAAACATGTTTATAAATAAGGGTTAAAATTGATAAAGAGAATTAAGTTAGTTTTAGGATTAAATGAAGAATATTATGTTCTAGATGATGTTTTGTGGTTTGTCTTAATGATTAGTATTTAGATATTTATCAAGTAGGTTTTAACATATTGCAAGATTAACTCTTATTTGCTTTACATCAATCATGTAATTATGTATTAAATCTTCACACATATAGTTTTAAATTTTTTATGTGAATTTACTTTTTTTTTTATGACTAATATTTTTTGTGTAAAACTTTTGTAAGTGTGTTTGTCTCTTATATATGAACATGGTGCCTAGAGACACTATTAGAGATTGATGTGCTAGGCATGGGAGGTGACTTGCTTTATATTTTTCCAATCTTGGACTAAATGATTTGACACATATTGGAAGACACACCAAGTCAATTGTAGATGCCCAACCTATTCTTGTCATGCAAATGGTGATGCTTAGTGCCCTTGTAATACAAATGTTGAGTGTAGATGTGTTCTCTTGATATAGTCCTAGATGATCAAAATGAATTAGGGCTTCTCCTTTATATAATACCCTAGCCTACAAATTTTAATATTTTATGCTCAAGTTAGTGGTTAACAATTAGTTGGGATTGAGCTAGCATGACTCATGTTTAAATTTGATTTTGGATTGCAATGCCCACTTATTTGCAACAGTTTCAATAACATCACTATGCTTTGATTATAATTTGGAAATATGTCCATTTTATGTTCCTTGTTTTGAAACATTAACATGTTACAATTAATTCATTGGAAGGATTTAGAATACAACTTTGATAATACTAATGACTTATATATGTATGTGAACTATAATGTGATTATGTGTCTAGAGTATCTATACCATGTAAATAATGAGATGTTATAATGTATGTTGCTTTGGCTATTTGCATTGTCATGGATGTATTGTTTTCTTTAGTTTGTAAATAATAGGGTTAAATTAGATCAAATCAATATGATTTAGCTCATGTGCAAAATCATATGTTTCTATTTAGGTGTTAAAGAAGAAAGACAACCCTGTGATTGGGCTTGTGAAGCTAAATGTTACCAACACCGAGCTATTGGGTGATTAGGGGTCTTCCCTAGAATGTTATTTATGATTATTATGCAATGTCTAAGATGCAATAATATAATAGACTCAAATATATTTATTTGTCCTTATATTAATGTCTAATGCCATGTGTTGATATGTCTCTACGTGCATGTAATATTTAGTCATGTTTTAATGAAACTTATTAAATAAATTAATCCTCAAATTCAACGCCAAGGTCAAAAGGAAGGAATGACAATCATTTAATAAGAAATGATAAGGGTAGAGGAACTACCACCTATCACATGCAAAAGAGGTTGTTAGGTTAATGCCAATAATAAGGAACATATTTGAGGAAATAAGACACTGAAATTGGGTTAGCCAAATGAAAAAAATACAAAGAGAATGTAATCATACTCTTAGTGGCATTATTGGTTTCAAAAGGTAAATTGGATTTCTATGGATATGCTCATTTAAGAAGAAATTTGATATTGGCCTCAAATTCTACATACAACAAGAGTTGTAATGCCCCAAGATTTCACTCAAGACATTAATGGATCAAAAAATGGATGAATAATTTTTTCACATTGTAATTGCAAAACTTACATGTCATAATTACACTAATACACTCTAAGTTTTTTCATGATTTCACAACACAAAAATAGACATAGAGCTCATAGCCAATGCACACACGATTGAATAAGTAGAAGAATAACTATATCATGTGATAAGGTAACCATGATGATGTGATGGGGTAGAGTTCATCTAACTCTAATGATCAAGTTCAAGACCATAACTATCCTCACTCACAAATAGGAAAAGAGGAAAAGGACGGTGCATCAACACATCCCACAACCCCTAAACAACACTTGATCATACATTTGTAAGGATGTAGAAATGACATCTAAGACCTCAATTAACTCACACCAAATACAAGATGTAGGAGATTGATAAATCACAAAGTACTCAAAGTAACATGCAAATCTAGGAGTTAGGAAATGAGGGAAGATCATTAGAAGAAAACTCCATCAACAAAGTTTTTTTAAAAAGTACAGGATGTGCTCATTACCCAAGGATTACCTCTTTTTAGTTATAATAAATTTGGATAATCTAGGTTTGCTTAGGACAAGGAAAGGTCACTTTGGAAATCCTAGGTATAGGTTCACCTCCTTTTTCTAGTTAGGGTCGCTTGAGAGATCCTAACTATTCAAGAATGTTATAGAAGATAATGGGCCTAGCTACAATGTAAACCTAAGAAGCTCTAAAATGGCTCACCAAGTTAATTGAAGGCTCCTAACCACACACTTAACCTTAAGTAACCCTAAGGAGTAACCCTAAGCGCTAAGGATCAACCTTACAAACCACAAAATTGAGGGTACATGGCCTAATACAAGGAATTACTAGGACCAAACAAGACTCTAGCCACCTAACCAAAAATAAGGTGTATCTACCTCAACGAGCATGTTATTTAATGGTAGGGTTCACCAATTAATGTATTTAGTATTATGTTTTCCATTGACATGATAATAAACGAAAAACACCATAAATCATTTGAACTCTTAAGTCACTCAACCAAGAATAATTAATTTCATACCTCATTTCAAGAAAGAATGAATGAGAAACCATTACAACTAAATCATAGGCTTGAGAAAAGCATGCATTCTACAAACAAAATCTACTTAAATTAGAATATAAGGATAGCATATCATCATCTATGATTTCCATTCCAAACACCAAAGAAAACTAAATTGAAGCATCATAGTTTTGAGACTTAATAAATCATGCTAACACCCTTACAAAATGATATGCAAAAATCAACTATAACAATGCCAAGGAATCATTTTATAAATTTATATCATCCCTAACATGGATGGATCATTCCCAATATGAGATATTTCAATGATATGTAAATAATTACCTATTACAATGGTTGTAAGAACTCAAATTATGATATTTCCAAGAACCTAAAAAAAAGAGATGCATATTCTAATGACATAAGGTTCTAGCATGCTCTCCAACATGAACATCCTCAAAAAATTCTAGCAACAATAGTGGTTCAACACCACCCAACCATGTGAAAATCATAGGAACACCCCTCTTTACTAGGAGACAATTGATTGGGTACCAAAGACACTCATGAAAAACATGGATACATGACAATGCACATGAAAATCATGTTTCTACAAGTATACCAAATAATATACATGATATGTTGTAAAAGTGAAACCCTAGGTTTTCACTAGGATTGGCCACATTTCACTAACATAACATTGGAATTCATATTGGAAAAAGGCATGAGATTAACTTACACCCTAGAAGATGAGTCAATCAACCCTTGGATTTGAATGGGGTCTTTCTAGGGGTTTAAAATAGGTTTTTGATTAAATGCAATGATGCAACTAGCTAACAATGAAAATTCACTATTCTAAAATGAAAATATACAATTTGGAAATTGATAGACAAATTTAATGACCAGAAATAGACAGTATACTTGTGTGCATCTGTGATTTGAAAGATTTGACTAGACAAGGCCGCCTAGGGCACCCTTGTCTAGAGATCTGAAATTGAAATCTTCTTTCACAATCCGTAGGTCCCCAATTAGAGGCTTTTTCCTTTCAAATCTTCGTTTGTTGTTGAGATAACTGAGTTTTTGTATCTTTTCAAGTTGTAGGGTTTGAATACTTCAATAACAAAATGATCTTCAATCTTCCTCCAATCTTCTTCAGATCTATAACCTGTACATTCAAAGAGAGAGAGGAAGTGTTGTGCTATATAGGGGCTTTCCTCGATCAAAACTTGTGTTGGTATTTTTACCTCCACGATGGAAAATTTGATGAAAGAGAGATTATCCTTTTGAGGGATAAAGACTAAATGAGAATAGAGTAATGAATCAAAAATTGGCTACAACACACCACTCAAATCTAGTTTCCTTGAAGGACTGAAGTCATGCACATCTCATCAATGCCTGATTGCAATTTGGCTTGAAGACCTACAAGTGTTAGTCCTCGCAAATAAAATGTATGCATAAACATGAACAAACTCACATGAAACTTGACATGATGCTTGGATATTGAAATGCTATAATAATTCTATAAATTCTGCTCTTGAATGCTTTTAGGACACTTGATTTGCTCAATAGTATTCTCCTTCTTGGTAGTTATTTCCCATTAGTTTTCAAATGATGAAATGACTAGGTATTTATATGCAATTAATCTAATTTCCCAAAAATTAAATCCTGATAGCTGACATTTAGGGTTTAGAATTCAAATAATAAATTGCTAACCCTGACATATTGAAATTTGGGGCCAAATTAGAAGGACAAGGCCATAAGGGGTGCCCTTTTCCAAGCCTTATTTTTTAGGATGTGAAGTATCGTGGGAAAAATATTAAATGCCTAATTTGGTCTTTTACATTTGATTTCTCGATAAATGATAAAATGGACCATGACATACATAATTTAGGAAATTAGGAGCATGATTAGGTCCAAGCAAATAGGAGGGAGCAAAATCTAGTGTGAATTTGTCAAGAGTGATAATTTATGATGCTACAATGCATACATGCTCGGCTTCTACAACACCATTTGAAGCAAATATGTAGAATTCACATCACTCATCAAATAAAAAAATTGATGCAATAATAGGAAGATAATATAAGATGTAAACCAACTAGTGTTTTGATTAAGATAAAGACATGAAGGGCATGTACTCATTATAGATCATCCATAAAGGAAAACAAAAAAACAAATCTCAACAATGGTGAGATAGGGAGAAACAACAAGGAGAACAACAAGACTAGCAAGGCTTTTAGTCAAAGTGAAGAACTAGAAACAAGTTTTGGAAGGACCCAAAACCAACAATAGACAGTCAAGGGGGTTTAAACCCAAACTTCAACAATGGCCTTAAAGAAGGGACATGGAAATATTGAAGACACTAATCAGTAATCAGAACTGGCGAGCTTCCAATCACATCAACACAATTTCTCTTGATCTTGCAAGAAACACCATCCTTGTTGAAGAGCTCAATAGGATTCTTTTCATTCCCCCTAACAATAGAGGGACAAACTTGCTCTTTGAACTACACCAAATCATGAACATCTTGACATAACAAAGAGAAAAAAACAACATTATGGAAGTGGTTCAACCATGAGGGCTCATAATGCAATTTTTGATCCCAAACACCAAGCTTGGAGTGTACTTTAACATTGTTGGGTAGCTCCATTCTAGCCAAACCATGGAACAAAAACCATTATAGGGTGTTGAGTTTTATTCCCCTATATTCTATAGGAGTACCTAATGACAGTCATCGATCTTAATGAGTTGTGACATGTCTTATCCAACCAAGTCACTAGTCCTCATAAGGAATTTGATGCATGGTGAAGGTTAATCTTGGTTGTGTGATTTATTTGATCCCTATATATTTATTATTTAAATTCTTATAAAATCTCACTTGGATGTATTGAGGAGTTCCTTTTAAAACTAAAAAAATGGTGGGATCCCAATCATTCTTTACTCTATATTGCATTCCTAAGTTCCTAACTTATCAAAAATACAAATTATTCATGGCATGAAATCAATAGAAATAATCATGAGACTAGGTACAATGATGCACAATCATAACTCCACAAGGAAACCATCCTACAAAATAAAATTATCTAACATGATTTGAAGTTAATTTTAATTTTCTATAAAATATCAATCCATACAAGGTACTCAAATCCATCATTAATGGATTCTTATGTTGCTTTCAATTTTTAAATTTCAAATTACTCAAAATATCAAAATTTCAAGAGTACCCTTCAAAGCATAAAATCTAAGTATATACACTTTTCAACTCAAATAGGGATTTGGGAAATTATTATTTTAACTCAAGTGTATTTTTAATATTTTCCTAAAATAAATAAAAACCTACAAAAATGAAATTTACACACCACTATGCTATGAATTTCGCTTCAAAATAAATCCTATGTAAGGAGAGCCATATGTATCCACCTATTGTGGGCATTGCTAATGAAGAAATTCATTTAAAATTGCATAAATTTAATACAAATTAAAATACCTTTTAAAAAGGCATGGTACAACAATGGAGAAATATCTCTTTGAAGAGCAAACACACTACTAACAATCTCCTTATGAATTCCGAGTGTCTCCAAGCTCAAGCAATTCCAAGCAATTCTTTGGAAAAATGTATTTTTCTTCACATAAGATGAGATAAGAGAGTTTTGTCTTCTCTTTCAAACAAAATGTGTAAGTCCTTCAAATGCCTCTCCCTTTTTCTTTTATTCATAATTCCCTAAAATCTGTTGTATTCTTTTTTTCTCCTTTCAAATTTTGACAAGTTATTTTTAAAAGAAAAACTATTTGTGATAATAGATATTTTCACTCAGATATTTTATAAAGTCATTTCCTTTCAAACAACTAGTAACTAATGCATTTCAATCAAATTGTATATATAATTTTAATTCTAAATATCTAATACATTTTGTTTTCATAAATTAGTCAAACTCACATTGATTTCTTTTCAACATTGAATAAAGTCATGCACAAAACCTTTTTCACTAAGGTATGAAATAATAAACCTTTCAACATGTGCATAAGTAATATTCTAAAAATATGATAAGAACACATAGAGGAACCAATCACTTCATGATTTTATGCACAACACATGGATTCTAAATTACCACTGATTCATATCCAAGTTATATAGGGTCTCACAAGACTCATCTCACAACTAAAATTGAGTGAGATGGAGGCTAAACAAACATATTCTACCCAAGATTACCATCTCCACTTGACCATCATTGGAAAAACTTGTATTTACACACTTTGGTGAAACATTAGGCGTACTTGCACCATATAATGATAGTGAAAGCATAACATAAAGTATGCAATGTGGTACAATACATCACATGATATCAATCATCACATCTAACTATAAATCATTTACAACTAACATGATTGAGATAACACGATGCAGAATCAACAATAAGCCAAACTCATAATGTTGAACTAGATACCACAATCAAATCACATATAACATTTATAGTGAAAATAGTGAAGCTAAAATACTACAATAGTCACAACATATAAAGTCACAAAATATGCATCCCATATTACATAGTTGGACACCATATATCAATACAAAACATTATTGATAAAGTGCATTGATGACAATTCTAAACATCACATATAATAATAAAACATATACAAACATAACACAAGTATCTAAAGTATACAATCAAAACATCTTGATAACAATACTAGACTTCATCAAAATGTTAATTACAGAAGATCATGACATATGTGTCCCATAAAACACTGTCAAACTGTTCAATACAATATACAATATAGAAATTGAAAAATACATAAACACCAATGAACATAATAAGAATAAGAAAAAAATTACTTATCATAAAAAAAGATCAATATAATATACAATATAGAAATTGAATAATACATAAACACCAATAGACATAACAAGAAAAAGAAAAAAATAACTTATCATAAAAAAGAGGAGAGTCATAAATTGACTATCATAAAAAAGAGGAGGGAGTCATTTGGAAGAAAAGAGAGGATTGTTAGTAAGAAAATCATGGAGAGGAAACCTAGAAGGAATGGAGACCTTTCATTATATTTAAACATGGTGGGGGCATAGGTGTAAATTCATGGAGTTGTGACAATCATGGAAACATATGGATACGCTAGGGCGATCTTAAAAATCTCAACCTAGTAAATGTTAAATGATAGAAATAAAGCTCTTAAAGAATTGATGACATTCAGAGTTTCTCAACGTGGTAGGGCTCTTGCAAGGCGTTAAGGGAGGGAAATGGAAACACAAGGCGACCAAGGATTCGAGTGAAGGTGTACTTAGTACCTGCGGTGACTAAGAAAGGGAAGATAAACACTTGTATATCATTTCCCTATGTGAAATATAATAAATAAATGTTGTGCCATCATTGGTCTACTTTGTGTTGAATCGTAAAG
This sequence comes from Sequoia sempervirens, assembly GCA_007258455.2. Classification (NCBI taxonomy): domain Eukaryota; kingdom Viridiplantae; phylum Streptophyta; class Pinopsida; order Cupressales; family Cupressaceae; genus Sequoia; species Sequoia sempervirens. The sequence continues at coordinate 540 of VDFB02307979.1, read as the reverse complement.
GAACCGTGAACTATTATTATTTGTGTTTGTGTGAACATTTGTGTGTTACCTAGCTTAGGTATCACCCAATGTGGTGTGTTGGGGTTAGAGATATGAGTTTGTGCATCACTTATGCTTGCACGTGTGTCCGCACATGTGAAAGGAGGGGGAACCTTTGAGTGTAGTGCAAGCCAATGGAATCACGATGATGTGGTTTTAATGGGCATTCGTCCTTGAAAGGAAACATGATGAAATTATGATTAGATCATCACACATGTTTGTTTTATAGTCACAAGTGTGAAAGGAAGCAAGGTTATGAGATGAGGGGGAGGTCATGCATGTTCATCCTTGTGTCTGCATGTGTCAAAGGAGTCAGTAAAATTTGGGTGTTATATGGGTGAATAGAAATATGATGGTTTGGTGGTAAGGTCATACCCTTTTGTTCTTTTGGATGCAAGTATAAAAGGAGTTAATTTATGAGTATCATGGAATGGGAAGTTTGTCATGTCTATTTGTATTTATGGGTGCATACATGAAAAGAATGAGCAGCCTTTGCATGTT
>VDFB02307978.1:0-27505 GCA_007258455.2 Sequoia sempervirens | reverse complement strand
TCTTGATTTGAAGTTTTTATCTTTTCCTGGTCCTTTATCCTTGATGTCAAAGGGGGAGAAGAGAAGAAGTCAAGAGGAGAAGAGTATGTACAAAGAATGATATGTTATATGTTTGTGTCGTGTACATATGTTAGGGAGAGTTGAGCACAATATTTTGTTTTGAAGCAAGTCTCATTTTTGGCCATGTTTCCATCAATGACAAAGAGGGAGATTGTTGGAAGAATGAAGAAGGTGACCTCCAGGCTTGTTGTCATTGATGCCAACACCAGTTGGTAACTAGCTGAGTAAATTGTGTGTCTACACTGATCTGGTATTTTGATCCGAAAATACTCTCTATGAAAGGAAATTATATGAGTTTTTGATATGTTACTTAGGATTGTTAGATACAACTAGATAAGCGAGTTTTCAGCAAGTTTGTGTGATTTGGTTGAGTTATCCAAGTGACAGAAGATCGACATTCTTTTTGCCAATAGGGTTATGAACTATTTATGTTAATGTGTTCCTCATTAGGTCCAAGCCAACCTAATTAATGTTTGCTATGATTTGTTGAATGTGCCAAAAGGGCATTTGATTTAAGCTAACAAATCTTTTTGAGTTATGCATTCAATTAGGCCGACCTAATTGATGTATAAATATGAAGCTATGTATATATATGTAAGCGATGCAGATGAAGTATAAGAAGGTGACAGATATAGATGAATGAATAGTGTGAGATACAATGATGTGACAAGTGTGATGGTGCAAAAGTTTTAACAATGTTGTATGCTTGCAACTGAAGTAGAAGTTTTGATATTCTAGAGCCTAACCGAAACTTATCTCTACACATTGAAGGTGTATTTACTTAGCTCATCAATTGGCAGTGAGCATACCTTTTTGTATCTTGGCAATAACCCATCTCTTGTATTTAGGCTATGATCCTTTCAAGGAAAGTGTGTCCTAGCAGTCAACCCTATAATATTTTATAATTGGTTATAATATATTGTGAGCTAATCCTCACCGTGGTTTTTCCCTTTTGAGTTTTCCACATAAAAATCTTGGTGTTAATGTGTTATAATCTCTTTTATGTTTTGGCTTACTCTTGCAGCTAGATGTGGATTGATAATTGGATGGTTAGTAATTAATTGTGTTAGCAGAATACTGATTCACCCCCCTCTCAGTATTTAGTGTATTCAACACTTTGTTGTTGTATAAATAGTAGATCAAACTCACTTATTTGGGGACGCATCCCATATGCATTATGCTCATTATTTTATGCATTCATCTTTGCAATTCTTATCTACAATATTCTATTCTATTTGAGAGAGAGTTGTGAGTACTAGTGAGAGTGTTAGCATATTGAGTGAAGTACATTATCAACTTGAGAGAAGGGGATTGTTGTGGCATAGCTGAAGGAATCAAGTATAAGCTAGTTGTTGTTGTGGGAAACTGATTTGTAGTCAATCGATTGGATAAGCGATAACAAGCATGAGGATATTTCTTCTTTATTGTTTAAGCTTTTGAAATATTTTTTTCCATGATTTCTTTGAAATGTTTGTTATGAGTACGTGTATTTAGGAAAAATAGTATTGCTTGAAAAGGAAATAGAAGCTATTATACTATTTTATGATGTGCTTGTATGTACTCCATAATAGGAGGTTTGTGTTTATCATAAGTATTACATACTAGATATGATTAAACATGAGTATCATAAGTATTACTCATAGCTAGGTTATTGATTTGACTAGGATAGCTAGTGACTACTCCTAGGATTGTTTGTCCATTATGGGAGGGAGCTTGTACATTTACTTTGTTAAGTAGATTTATTCTAAATTTGTAGAAATGGTGATAGGCTATCTCTAGGGTTATATATTATCCATTGAAGGAAATACCTATGCGTAGTTTATGATGGCCTTAAGTCAAATTGGCCCTAAGTAGTGTATGTGATAGAATGACCTTCATTCAAAGTACTGAATGAGAACACTTTGGCCAAACTAGTGTGATTGCCTTTGGCTCCACTATCAATTCACCGTGATCCAGTATTACATGCTAGTCCTAGATTGTGGGTTTACAAGTTCTAGTTATGTAGGACACAACACTATGCTTAGTTGGTTTTCATTATTTGGTTACTCTACCAATCTCTTCGTCGAAGGGAAGGGCCATCTATCAAATGATATATGTGCGGGGGACTGCATATGAGTTTGTGGTTGGTAGAAAAGCACTTGAGTGATGCTTCTCCTCCACAGCAAGTGACAGAAGAACCAATATTTTAAAGGAGGAACCTAGACCATCTATAAGCTATTTGTTTGAAATCTCAATTGAGCTATCTATGTAACTATGTATACTCTTGTATAATTATTGTGACTTGTGAAATTATTGTATTAGAAAGGAATCCTTATTGTATAATGTTATGAAATCTTTGTTTATATATTCTCAATAAAGAAAATAATTTTTTTATTACAATGGCTTGTTACATAGTTTATTTACTCACACAGTGAAAAATTAGGAAATTTTACTTCAGTGAAGGGTTTTTATGTTATAGGATACCTCATTCCAAGGACTACCATCATCTAGTTGGGTCTTTGAAGTTTCCTCCATTTTCATCCTCAACTCGAGCTTTGAAAGGAAATTTTTTGCATACATTTGGTAGAAGAGGGGGAGAAGGGAAAAAAAGGGGGGTTCTCTCAAACCCCCCTTGACCCTTTCAAGCAAAGAGGGTTTTCTCAAAGGGGGGTTCGAGCAAACCCCCCTTTGTCTTGACTTTCCCTTTGATTGCATTTTAAAAAATGTGCAAAAAATGGTCACATCACAAAAAGGGGGTTCACTTGAACGGGGGTTAGAGAAAACCCCTTTTGGGTTAGAGCAGACACCCCCTTCATGCAAACCCCCAAAAAATTGAGATTTTCTTCATGGGAGCATTTTTACAATTTTCCTTCCTCAACAGGATTGTAAACTAGTTTTGTAGGATCACCCTAGACTTTCCAATATGAAGAGAAAAATCCATTCAAACCAATGTATGACAATCCTATTTTGAACATTGGTAGTCATGAGCACTTCCATTAAAAGGATATTGCCATATCCATAAATGAAGCAACATGAAACTTAGATTTCAATATTGTAGAGATAGACATAGAAAGGGTTTCAGGCCTTTTACTGCAGAGAGAGGAGTTGTGTTGGTGTGAAACAATATATCAAGGTGTGGCAATGGAGGTTGAACAAATCTTGATTTGTACAAGAAGTGGTAGGGTATAGTATGGCAGAGCAAAGGAGAGAAGACAGTCAAATGAAAGGGAAGATAGTGAAAACATAGTGGGAAAACGGTGAAATGTACCTAATGATGAAGCGCAGATGATCTGAAACCTTCCCCGCATCACCGCAAGAGCTAAGTAAAACTGGCATGGTATTGCGATAACTCCCCACATCCTCGCAAAATCCTAGTTATAAACCCTGCGGTGTTGTGATGGAATAAAGGATGAGTGTGGTTTGCATAATTATGTTGTCCAATTATATAAATCTCTTATATAAAAATAGAGATTTATGAAACAAATTTTTTTGATTACTTTATTCTAATAATGAATTGTTGAATGACTAGAAGTGAACAATATGATTTTTCCTTTAATATAATGGAGCCAATATAATAAATATTAAAAATTTAAAAGTAAATCCAACTTAAATAGGGAGAAAATACTATATGATCAATTCAAAGGTTTGTATAACCATCCAAGCAATATCACTGATGATCTCAGGCATAAATTCATCTCATATGTAGATAAGACAAATAATTAAGATATAACCATTAATTTGAAATACCATTACTTGTAACTTACATCTAGAGCTGAAATATTTAGCCAACTTCGGGGAGTCCTCTTGTAGGGTAGTGTTGAAGAGCAAATACCTTTTTTGCAATGTGAATCAACCCATAAAAAATACTATAACTTATTTTAAAAATTGAATTCTCATTACATAACTAGTATAGAATGTGACTTGATGAGATATAATACTATAAAAAAAAGAAATGACACTTACAATATAACAAAATGCTCTGCCCATTGAAACCGTTGTGCCAAAAACATAACAACAACAACAACAACAACAACACTGACGTAGTGTAATTCATCCTTCACAATAAAACAAAATATTTTGCACTTGTATTCAACCCTAATCCATGCAAGTATTTATAGCCACATTAGCATAGGAAACTACTAAACGATATTACAATACAATGGGTATAAATCCATGGGCAAGAAAAACCTGCCTACAGGGACCTTCAATTTTTTTTAGGAGAACAACTAATTGTGGCAGCATATATTGTATGTATTGAGTGTAAAACTTACACAATATACTACATACAACATCACTTTCTGTTCTACAAAATATTAAGCCCAAGCATTTACCAAGAAGTCACAATCTCATAGTGTTTACATGTTGCTGTCGGAAGACTGAAATCACTAAGAGGGGGGGTGAATCAATGATTTATGAAAGTCACAATTTTTAAACTTTGAAACCAAAATGCCAAATGGCTATTGAAGAATAGACTTCACATGAACTTAGACAATACTATATGTATTACAAATCAGATAAACATTTCATTAGCAGAGACTGGCTTGATAAATTTTGCACATATATCAGAGCTTGTAACTAAACCATTTATGCAAGATGCTTTGATTTAAAGAAAGGGCGGAAATAAATGATTGATATCAACAATTTTTATGCAACTCAAGCAAATGAACCAATCACACATAGAAACATCACATAACACCATAATTTGTCCTGAGTGGAAAAACCATCTTGGGGAATAAAAAACCACTCGAAAAATATTTCCTTTATTCACTTAGAGCACCAACTCTTTCACATTCAGGAGCACCAACTCCATAAGATACAGCAGCACCAACTCCACAAAATCAGAAGCACCAACTTCATGAGATACAGGAGCACCAACTCCTTTACAATGTAAAACAATATAGTATTCTATCAGAACCCTAGAAGTGCAATTTTTGCAACCCTAGAATTACAATAGAAGACTATAAAAGATTTTTAATAATCTCAATGAAGAATGTTGTATGAGAATGACAACATCTTCCTCAAAATACAATAATCTGAGTATCAATATAAATATTTTCAATGCAATACAACTTCTGGATTGAATATCTGAAACATCATATTCCTCTTTCAGGTAATCCAAAAAAGTGCCTGAGAACCATCTTTTAAAGATACTACGAATGATAACCTCTATATGCAGTTTGAATAACTGTAGACCAACTTGAGTTAAGAGCTTTTTAAAAACTCTTTTAACAAGTCTAAGCAAATACATCAATCTCAAAACAAAAGAGAGTATATTCTGTTGCAATCCGAGAAGAGATACCCAAAAACTCTAATGGGTTTATTTTAACCATAATCAACAAAAGTTAATCTCTTGAAATACCCTTAACGAAAATATTCCAAAACCAATATTTTACTCAAATCCATACAAATTTTGCATTACCTGATCACGGTGGAAGACAACTGAATAAAAACCATAAAAACCTGTCGAGTAGTTCCATAACTACCTAGCTAAAGACCTCCATCGACAAGCTCTATCGCTTGTCTTTCCAACTTCCACAATCAACACTCAACCTTCTTTCCAATTACCACAAAATACAAATATGTTCAACAAGTTCAATATAACATATTTTGCAGACAACAAAAATGTCCATGGCGGCTAGGGTTCCATTCAAAATGTCTTTTGCCCTAGTTTTTCCTTTTCTTCAAGTCTTTCAAAGACTTTATAAAAAAGAATGATGCTTTGAATTCTAGTAACAAAAACTCAATAATACGCATGATTTAATGAGACATCATAATGATTTTGAGTCTAATGTCAAAGTCTTCTGCCATGGATGCTGACACACATTATTGCCACATCATAACCAAACATACGTTGTCGGTGCCAAGTCACCAATTCAACAATCAATGACTTTCAAAGCAATAGATGATAACATTCATAGTCAAATACATTCATAATACCTTGCACCACTAGGTCATCTAATGAATAGAGCCAATAACACATGTTTTGTGGACTGTAACTCAACAACTAGGTCAACACTACCCGATACAAGCATTATTCTTGAAACATTAATCAAAGACAATATTAATTCCTTGATATTATTTCCAAGACTTTTAAAAATTCTATTCCATTGAAATCACATGCTTAGTATACTCGATACTCTTTAGGAGTATAAATCAAAAAAATGCTTTTTACAAGAGATGCCGACCAAGGAAAATATGGTGTAAATGCCTTTCCAAATATCCATGCTAATAGAAGTCAACATTAAACCAATATCCTTATAACCATAAAAACCGATGCAATGTGATCAAACACACATGCATTGTGCTCAAATACAAAATACCATGCAAGTTTCTTGATGCCATATATGATCAATCTAAACAAACCGAAGCCTTATTAGGATGAACCCAAACCCTTATTAATGTCACTTCCATATGACTTTTAATAAAGTCATCTTCCTTTAATAATATGAAATGCAATGAGACTGATCCATATGCCAAGTTCACAATATAAACCATTGACATAATTATATTTCCAAAGCCATATGCCATGATGATATGTAATAGCAATGCCACAAAGAAAAATGTGAATAATCAATCACATTAAAATGTAACAAGGAAGACTAAGATCACCTTAGAGTATACAAACAATCTGAGCCTTCATATAATCAAATTGAAAATACTTCAAGCGCTAATCTAAAAATGATCAAGCCGAATATACCAAAGTATACCTTGAAGCAAATGCATGCCTTGTTTTGAATGTTGTTGCCAATTGAATATACCTATGGCAATCACTAACAAGTAGTCTTTGAGAAATCAAACTGAAACACAAGTAATGAACATTGTCAGCCTCAATAAATATATATCAAAAAATTGAATCAATATGATCCCAATAAACTTCCATAGGAAATATATCATGTAATTGCATAACATCCATGTGTGAAATCAACACTGAATCACTGAATACTAAAGCACTGCATAATCAATTTTGACATCAAGGGAAAACTAACACATAAACAACTGAAAGCCAACAAACTCCCCCTTTGTCCTTGATGGCAAAACACATATCATATCTCCCCCTTTTTTCCTCAATGACGAAGAATGAAAGAAGAGAATGTGAGATCCCACAAATATAAACAACTGAAACCAACCACCATAGTAACCAGCTAGAAGAAGAAACCAAGAACCAAAAAAAATTGTGTCATATATCTTCTTGTTGTAATCACATGAGCAATCAAATAACCTATTTGCACCAAATACCAACTGTATAAACAATGTTACTAGCATGAATAACCATGTTCCAAGGCATCAACTATGACAGCATCAAAAGTATTATGAGCTTCTCCCCCTAATTGAGATAACAAAGTAAACAAGACATTAATGTGAAAGAGAAAACTACAAACTGTAACTTCAAACACTTATCTTTTGTAACAAGAGGGTACCATGTTGCCAAAATAGAAGAATAAAATTTGGTCATTACACTTGCAAATAATGATCCATGTATCATTGTCAAGATAGAAAACATGTGGCCTATCACCTACTTAAGCAATGAAAACCCCCTCTTGCAACCACACATTCCACACAAGATTTGCATATAAGTCTCTATACAAATATCAAGTCCATAATGCAACTCCATATAACAAGTTCTTGCAACAAACAACTATCATGAATGTAATGATTAAATCACTGTCACAAGAATCATATGCCACTAACACTATATCTTGTTGTGATCATACACATGACACCAAAGATTTGCAACTAATTTTTTTCAACATAACATTGTGAGACTAAGTAAGATTATTGTCCAAGAAAGTAAATGATGTAAATGGTCTACAACTGGCCAGGTCTATGAATGTGAAGACTCAAAGAGAATTTCTCCAAATATTATTCATCACCAAGCAAGTGAATGAACTACATCTTCAAGTATTGTTCATCATCATCAAGTACTGTCACTTTATGTATGGTCTCTTTAGAGTACCAAACTTCTGTAGAGATACAACACTTTTATGCTTCTATCATGAATACAAGACTCCACACTGTCTCAAACATAAACCTCACTTCAAGACATCAACTCCATAAAACATACAACTCACACCTTGATTACTGAAAACAATGCACAACATTTTATCAGGCAATGTCATAGGAGACAATACAGTATAGAAAAATGCAAACTAAAACATCATTGTATCAAGAAAGATTGTTCTCAAGGAGGCACTGTCAAGGAACACTATCTCTGTCTTGTTAAGGTTTGCATTAGTGAATTCAAAAAGCAACAAGATGCCTACAAAAAGAGTGAGATCATTGTATTTATTGTACATCCAAAGATTTGCAACACTGATAGAATATATTAAGAGATACCAGACCATCATTCAAATGATTGTCTTGTCGGCCTTATACTGCATCATTTCACTATCATTCATGCTTATCCATAGCAATAGCAACATAGACCTTGCAGAAATACACAATCTTGACATAACAAATACATTGTCCTAAAACTTCTGGCTTCTTATACAAATTGTGCATACACTTCACATACCTCAAATAAGGATGACTCTTGCAACACTTTCATTCCTCTTCACATTGTCATATAGCCTTTCTTTAAAGCTTTCCTAGCCTGAAATTTATAAAAAAAACTTAACACACACCATGTAATCTTCATCCCATAAAGACTACACTATCACTCCTAGGTTTGCATATGCATAAAGTTTGTCATCTATTTTCTTAAACACATTCCATAGATAACCTAAACAAAGATGACTATCCCAACAAAATCATACATAAAACTTGTTACAACTGCAAAAGATTTGTCACCACTATGATTGTAGTCATCAAACTACTGAATTTCCTTGACCAAGTGAGCATGAACAAGTAACATGCATAGAGACTACTGAAAAAGAAAGTTGTAACTGATCAAAACTTAATAAAAAACTTATTCCACCACATCCTAAGACTCCTTGGGGTAGAAAATAAAACATTTGATCACTCCCCCTAAAACCATGCAACCATTAAATACTAAGGGATGATCCTTGTGCATTATGCACAAGACTAAGTTCTCCCTTCTCCTTTCTTTGCTTTCTTCTCCAGACCCTTAAAGATCCATTTCCAGATGATTTCTCCTTGCAAAACCTTGCTTTATGACCAAATTCATTACATCTATAGCAAACAACTGAAGATTTTCACTCTCCTACATCATCTTTTAGAAATAATTTATGACATTTTTTGCAATATGACCTGACTGACTACACCTGAAGCATGTGACAATACCATTGTTCTTTCGCCGATCATTTTTCTTTACTTTAATCCAACATTTAGATGCTCTATGGCCATAGTCAAAACATGAATAACAATAGCCTAAATAAGAACAATTATACCTCATCAATTGAACTTTCCAAGTAGAAGGAGATCATGTGAATCTGTTTGTTCTATTCCTTCCTCCTCTGTTGATATCCTTGTGTTGTTTGTTTCTTGCAGTTTCAATGTCAGCAGCATGAAATTTTAAATCTACCTTTTTTCTAGGCGTTTTTCTAACCTTAGAGCACTATCCTTCCTCTAAGCCTAGACCACCTTTGTCACTTGGAGCTTTTTGTGCACCAATAATTTTATCCAAAGACATAGAGCCATTCTCATTAATTTTCTCATCACTTAACTACTTTGACACTTTATCAATGTTCCTCAATAAAACCACCTGCCACTCAAGTTTTTCTATACTCTGTTCTTTTACCTTAAGTTGGTTTCTAACTTCTTCCTCAATCTTTCTAGCTTCTTCAACTTGTATCTTTTCTTCTACAAGATCTAAAAATCTCCTATCTTTGATATATTTTTCTTGTTGAAGTTGCTTAATTGTATCTAAAGCACATAAGAGTTCACCTTCCAAATCAACTTCGCTTTCTTATTCCTCATATTCCTGTTCAAAATTCACTTAACCCCAAAATTGATCTACTTCTTTATTAATTTCTTGGCCATTTGAATGTTCATTAGTAATCTCTATAGATTTAAACTCAATCTGATTTTCTTCAGAACTATGAAGATTTGCACAATCACCACTTTCAAATGAGCCACAAATTGTTTCAGTTTTCAAAGATATCTCCTCTTGCAATTCACCATTTTGATTCATTTCAATCAGTTTGTCCCAAACTTCCTTCGCATTCCTACAATGCATAACCTTAGCCATAATTTCATTTGGAAAACTATCGAAAATCGCATCTATAGCCCTAGCATTTAATTCAAGAGTCATCTTCTCCTCATGTGTGGAAGGAGATGTTACAAATACAGTGTAACCTCTTTCTACTGCTTCCCACACATCAAACCCTAAGGAAGAAAAATATGTCTCCATCCAACGTTTCCAAAGAATAAAATTGGTACCTTCAAACTGAGGTGTTCTAAACATAGGATACTCTATCATTTTTGGATTATTGCTAATGATTTGTTCCTCATTACTTCTCATATTAAGTTTAGGTAGAGCTTGATGGTTAGTATTTTGTTGTGAACTTTTTTTTCCCTTATTCCTTCTACCTTTTTCCATATCAGACACAACACATCAATACCAAAAATCCTTAAGTCGATCAGACTTTATTAAACAAGGATTTGGCTCTAGTCACAAAAGTACCTTCTTGAATTCGAGATATGTTTGATAGACTTCCATTAACTAGAATCTATCCTAGGTGGATTATACCTATGAAAGGACCCTATACTTTGATACCAATTTTTGGAAGAATGAAATCACTAAGAGGGGGGTGAATCAGTGATTTATGAAAGTTGCAATTTTTAAACTTTGAAACCAGAATGCCAAATGACTATTGAAGAACAGAATTCACATGAACTCATACAATACTATATGTATTACAAATCAGATAAACATTTCATTAACAGAGACTGGCTTGATAAATTTTGCACATATATCAAAGCTTGTAACTAAACCATTTATGCAAGATGCTTTGATTTAAAGAAAGGGCAGAAATAAATGATTGATATCAAAAAAAATTATGCAACTCAAGCAAATGAACCAATCACACATAGAAACATCACATAACTCCAGAATTTGTCCTAAGTGGAAAAACTCTCTCGGGGAATAAAAAACCACTCGAAAAATATTTCCTTTATTCACTTAGAGCACCAACTCTTTCACATTTAGGAGCACCAACTCCACAAGCTTAGGAGCACCAACTCCAAAAAATTAGAAGCACCAACTTCATGAGATACAAGAGCACCAACTCCTTTACAATGTAAAATAATACAGTATTCTATCAAAACCCTAGAAGTGCAATTTTTGCAACCCTAGAATTACAATAGAAGACTATAAAAGATTTTCAATAAGCTCATTGAAGAATGTTGTATGAGAATGACAACATATTCCTCAAAATACAGTAATCTGAGTATCAATATAAATATTTTCAATGCAATACAACTCTGGACTAAATATCTGAAACATCATATTCCTCTTTCAGGTAATCCAGAAAAATGCCTAAGAACCATCTTTTAAAGATACTACGAATGATAGCCTTTGTATGTAGTTTGAATAACTGTAGACCAACTCAATTTAAGAGCTTTTAACAAACTCTTTTAACAAGTCTAAGAAAATACATCAATCTCAAAACAAAAGAGATTATATTCTGTTGCAATCCGAGAAGAGATACCCAGAAACTCTAATGGGTTTATTTTAACCATAATCAACAAGAGTTAATCTCTTAAAATACCTAATGAAAATATTCCAAAACCAAGATTTTACTCAAATCCATATAGATTTTTCATTACCTGATCACGGTGGAAGATAACTGAATAAAAACCATAAAACCTATCGAGTAGTTCCATAACTACCTAGCTGAAGACCTCCATCAACAAACTCTATCACTTATCTTTCCAACTTCCATAGTCAACACTCAACCTTCTTTCCAATTACCACATAATACAAATATGTTCAACAAGTTCAATATAACATATTTTGCAGACAAAAAAAATGTCCATGGCAGCTAGGGTTCCATTCAAAATGTCTTTTTCCCTAGTTTTTCCTTTTCTTCAAGTCTTTCAAAGACGTTATAAAAAACAATGATGCTTTGAAGTTTGGTAACAAAAACTCAATAATACGCATGATTTAATCAGACATCATAATGATTTAGAGTCTGATGTAAAAGTCTTATGCCACAGATGTCGACACACATTATTGCCACATCATAACCAAACATACGTTGTTGATGCCAAGTCACTAATTCAATAATCGACGACTTTCAAAGCAACAGATGATAACATTCATAGTTAAATACATTCATAATAGGTTGCACTGCTAGGTCATCTAATGAATAGAGCCGATAACACATGTTTTGTGGGTTGTAACTCAACAACTAGGTCAACACTACCTGATACAAGCATTATGCCCAAAACATTAATCAAATACAATATTGATTCCTTGATATCATTTCCAAGACTTTTAAAAAGTCTATTCCATTGAAATCACATGCTTAGTATACTCGATACTCTTTAGGAGTATAAATCAAACAAATTATTTTTACAAGAGATGTTGACCAAGGAAAATATGGTGTAAACGCCTTTCCAAATATTCATGCCAATAGAAGTCAACATTAAACCAATATCCTTATAACCATATCAAAAACTGATGCAATGTGATCAAACACACATGCATTGTGCTCAAATACAAAATACCATGCAAGTTGCCCGATGCCATATATGATCAATCAAAACAAACCGAAGCCTTATTAGGATGAGCCCAAAACCTTATTAATGTCACTGACATATGAATTTTAATAAATTCATCTTCCTTTCATAATATGAAATGCAATGAGACCGATCCATATGCCAAGCTCACAATATAAACCATTAACACAATTATATTGCCAAAGCCATATGCCATGATGATATGTAATAGCAATGCCACAAAGAAAAATGTGAATAATCAATCACATTAAAATGTAACAAGGAAGACTAAGATCACCTTAGAGTATACAAACAATTTGAGCCTTCATATAATCAAACTGAAAATACTTCAAGCGCTAATATGAAAATGATCAAGCTGAATATACTAGAGTATACCCTGAAGCAAATACATTCCTTGTTTTGAATGTTGTTCCCTACTGAATATACCTATGGCAATCACTAACAAGTAGTCATTGAGAAATCAAACTGAAACACAAGTAATAAACATTGTCAGCCTCAATAAATATATATCAAAAACCCGAATCAATATGATCCCAATAAACTTCCATAGGCAATATATCATGTAACTGCATAACATCCATGTATGAAATCAACATTGAATCATTGAATACTAAAGCACTGCATAATCAATTTTGACATCAAGGACAAACTAACACATAAACAACTGAAATCCAACAATTGCATGGGTCTTGTTAAGTGTCAATGAAAAGAAATATCTATCATGAGAACTATCCAATGAATATAGGACACAAATCCATGTACCAAATAAAAAAGGAAAATGAAAAAAATTGTAATAGTCAAAAGAGAAGTTACTTCTTTAAACTATAGCTAACTAGATTCCTTCCAATTTTAATACCTAGCATAATTACAAAGGTACAAGGCTTCAAGTCTTTGAATGAACTAAACAACCACAAATAATAGTAAATTAGGAAATGCATTCAAGGCCCCATTCTTTAAGTTTTCTCATATACAAAGGACCAAAGAATTTCAATATCTACGAATTTTGAAAACTAAATAGAGAATTTCTTACTCTCACTCCATTCCACTACCTTTCAATATCCCATCCTTTACTGGCACAAACCAATTTTACTAATGCTAAGATGAAAATTCTAAACACATTCAACCTACTGCAATTTAGAAAGCATATTGTGCAATGCATAAACATATTCTTTTTGAAAATATGCAAATCAATCTGAAAATGAAATCATCGGTTCATGCAAGATGAATCCTCCCAAGAAATCTCAAATAAGCTCTCTTATTATTTTCACAAATGCGGATAGCTTGAATACAATCATGTCATTTACAGAGTGCAATTTCCAGACACTGAAACCTCAAGAAATGTAATGTAGGAACAATATTAATTCCTTGGTACATTTATTGGAGATGAATGCAAGAAAGCTTCAGGAAAAAAAGCAGGAGCATGGAGTAGGTATGCAACACAATCCTTATAGAAACAAAAAAATTGATGGACATTTGATGTGTAAGAACAACATGATCAAAACAACAATGCCAATAAATAGAACCATGGAAATTGATTTTGGGAACCACCTAAAATAGGAAGCACAAAATTTAATTTCAATTAAGCAGGCAATGAACCTTTACATGACTGTCAGTATTAGCATGGTGTGATGGTTTATAGGTGGCATTGTTGTTCTTGCCACCAAGGTTCAAACCCGGTTGGGGTGGTATTGTTGAATGGTTGTATCCGGTTCATAGCTTCGGTCAAAAGCGTTTACCCCTTGAATAAAAAATAAAATAAAAATGAACCTTTACATGACAAGAGTGGGTGGAACTTATTAAATGATCAAGGTACTTAGTGTTTATGTATGCTGCAAACATGTATTGGAAATACTGCAATAACAAAGCTAAGGTTCAAAAACATTATAGGGATTTAAAGGATTTCTAAGAAGATAGTACAACAAGATGTATCTAGAAGAAGATTGTAAAACAAGAGTGTCAAAAAGGTACAATTTTACTACTAAGGTGATTTAAGATCTAAATGAATTGGCTCTAGATAAAGCATTGTAGCTAAGTAGAAAAGGTACAGTTTCACACGACATTTCCTTGCCAAACAAAGTTAACTTTATCCTCAAAATAGAGCAAAACGACTTCCCGTCAAGTCTGTGCCATAAATTCAAGACAATAGTAAAATGAGAAGTAATTGTAGATTCTATAGGTCTCCATCCTCAAGATATATTCAACAACACTTACAAAATTGGAAAAAAATGTTAAAATGAGCCACACACATCTGAATGCAAATGATATTGGCAATGAACAATGTGTGTTCCTTTGATATAAACTTCTTATGCAAGAATGATTACTTAAATGTAAATTAATGGTAGTCAATTGTTTATTCTATTGTGACATTTGGTTTGGGAGTTGTATAGCAATACAGAAAACAAACATAAGCCTAGTGCCTAATACAAGGAACTTGCTTGTAAAAAACATCCTCTGCTAACATTAGTTGAATTTATTTTAAGAAGGATGAAAAATATTAAATCATGTACACAATAAATATGATTATAGGTGGCAACTGGATTTAATAATGGGCATGGTAATAAAGAACACTTGGACAGTGGTGCTAGATATTTGTAAAACTGGCTTTCTAAATAATTATGAGATAAAGGTTCATGGTTGAAGCCTAACTCATACATGTATTCCAATTTCTAAGAAAGTAGACAAATCTACAGCCTTACATGCTCATAAAAGACAATGAACAGATCACTAAATGTTTTACAACAAAAAATACCAATGCTAGGATTGTAGTTAAGAGCATAAGTTTGAAAAAAAGTGCAGGTAGCCAACTCACATACGGGTAATGAGACTACAAATAAATTATTGCTTCGTATGTAACCAGAGAAAAGTGTCAATAGAAAAATTTAAAATATAAATAAAAGCACGAAATATTTGATGCTATCAAAGAAAACAAAATCTTATAGAGATGGAGCATAGGATTGATGATTGATGCAAAAGAAACAAGGAAAATCTATTTGTTTGTCTTCTTTAAAAATAAAGAATAAATGATTTAATGGAAGGTGCAAACATTCTAGATGAACATCAATATTTGGCAAGTGTCCTTTGTCTTGACAAGAGAATGGATTCAATTCTACACATCAGCATCAACTTTCAGTGACTTGCATGGTTAGGCAACACTTAAATGGTATGCATTTGTTAATCAATTTTCTTGTAGCATGTCATTAAAAATCCCCTTTGTGTGATTACATTATAAATCACACTTCATGTGAAATGGGCACATTGATAGGTGTTAGTAATGGGTGTTAATTAATTAGAAAAACACAAAGAATAATGAATTTTTTTTTGGAGTAAAGTAACAGAATTCAATAGTGTATAGTGCAAGAGGGTGAAGCACACTGTTGCTTGAAGGTCTAGCTATATGAGGTTGATATTTCATTAAGATTATTCTCCTTTCTCCTAAGAGAGACATATGAACCAACTTTCACGCGGGCATATTCACTAGCAATTGAAGCTCAGGGACATGCATAGATCTTCTAAACACCACATTGGTGAGATCGCATTGAATGTGAGACCCTGTCGATCAAAATATCTCTGATGTAAGTGGATGATCTTTCAAGTATTAGAACTTGAGATTTATGGACTATCAAAGTTAGGAGTTGGCAGCGTCACCACTAGTAACAAACAAATACTAATAGTAACTCCACAGACCTAAAAATTCTAGAAACAACACAAACTCCATGAGGTGTGAAGAAAATCACACTGTGATATGTATGAACAACATAATAGATGGATTCAAGACCTAGGCCATG
This sequence comes from Sequoia sempervirens, assembly GCA_007258455.2. Taxonomy (NCBI): domain Eukaryota; kingdom Viridiplantae; phylum Streptophyta; class Pinopsida; order Cupressales; family Cupressaceae; genus Sequoia; species Sequoia sempervirens. Next base: position 11,039 of record VDFB02307978.1, on the reverse strand, counting down.
TACGTTGTAAACATTCCATATGTTAAACATATGTTCAATGCTAAATGACAAATAATGTACAGCTTAACATAATACAAAACCAAACTAGAAAAAACACTATGTTTTGAGAATTTTTATCTACTATGTTCTGAGAATTTTTACTATTTGACGATGCTCTAAATCTTGAATAGGTTGAATCTGCGACTTTTTTTAACAGAAAAAAGGGGTAGAGAGAGTAAAGAGAATACCTCTGAATTACCTTTGAATCTTGAATAGATTTTTTGTTTAATGTAATGAGGGTTTTGAATTACCTTTGAATTCACTACATAGGGCATCCCCAAAGTCAACTTCACTATAGAGGGCCTCGTCGACTTCAAATTTGTTGTAGCAAACTCCGAATTCCTTTCCCTCCTTTTTAGAAGTCTCCAAGTCCTCTCCAAACAAGCTTTATTTCCCATGCAAGTAACTACTATACTTATATGCTAAAACCCAAAACACCTCATGCCATCAAATTGGCACACAAACCCTCTCTAGTCGGCTCCAGCTCCATTAATAATTAACAAACCCTCCTTCTATTTGTAGAGGTGCATTGCACAAATAATGCCAATTGTACTCCCCACTCACTCATCAAATTACCTCTACCGAATTCTACACTCTACTATACTCCCCACTCCCACCAACAATTTCCCAATTTTAACCCTACATGCAATACAACCCACTCTCGTCAATAATTTCCTCCTTCGAAATATTTTTTTAATTACCCACTTTAATATCATATTGTTTTTTTTTTTTAACATTACTATCCATCCTGCTATATTGCATGGTCTTTGTTAGCTTGTTGCGGGACTACGGGTTAAATAACCTTCTATTGCCACTCCACACAACGTTCTTAACTCCATCGCAAGACAGCGAGTGACCTCTTGTGGTTAGGTGTAAGCCTACTGCCAAACTATAGTGTCATGGTTTACTCACTGCAGGGATGCGGGTTAGTTTTTCCTTACCGCTACCCTGCATTCCTCCTATTTGACTATCGTGGTATAATAGTAACCATCCATCTTAGGTCCCGCCAACCCACATATGCTTTTGTTGATTGTTGTGTTATTGTGGTAAGAGTTTATATTGCTTTCTACATCCCACAAGCCCACCAAAAACTTTTAGAATTGAGCAGATACCCCCACAGGAGTGCGGTAATGGACTATGGCATCAATTGGGTCTCCCTATACACGATTCAAACCAAGGAAAATTAGAAAGGAGAGGTTTATTGACTAGATTTTTTTTATTGGAAAAGAGGGGATTAAATTAAATGAAGAATAGAAAATTACAAAGGCATAAGAGTGCCTCTCAAATTCATTAAAGCATGAGCATCTCATAAATCTACAATAGCAAATGAATCCCCTAAGAATGGGATTTAATGTATAATCTGTAGTCATGTTGCACACCCATTTGGGGTGTTGCTAGTCCTATTTCGATATAAATATGGGAGTGGACCCCTTGTCCATAGCTTACCTAAAAAAAATATTGTCTAATTTGTATTTATGTGACTAATTATTTAGTCATTTATAGTTGTGATTTTACCTAACGATCAAATTAGTCATTTATTTAGTCATTTATAGCAGTGTTGCAAAAAAATGACTAGAATTTAGTCATTTTTAGTTGTCGTGACTAAAAGTTTTAGTCATGTAGTCATTTATTTGCCAAATTCTGCTAGTGGTTGCATCTTAACATTTTGAGTGTAACTATCCTCAATTTCTCGACATCAGAAAAATTCACCACCAACAATTCATCATGGGAAAATTCACCACCAACAATTCACCACAAGAAAATTCATCGCCATGATAAATTCACCTCAAGGAAAATTCACCACCCGCAATTCACCACCACAAAAAATTAATGGCAAAATTTTAATGCGATGAATTGTTGGTGGTGAATTTTCCTTAAGGTGAATTTGTCATGACAGTGAATTTTCCCATAGTGAATTGTTGGCAATGAATTTTCTGACGATGAATTGTTGGCGGTGAATTTTGCTAGAGCCCAATTTATCATCCAAGGTTAGTATTTCATGCTTTTAGAAAAAGTGGCCACTTAAGACCCCTTTTTGGCCCCCCCATCTTTGTGCACTTACCCAAATCAAACTTTAAATAAAATAACAAACTCTCACCTTTCTTTTGAGATCAATAACAACTTGCATGCAAAACAAAATGAATGAAATCCCAAATGCTAAACCAATGCAAATCATCATTATGAATGGAGTGGATGTGCCCAAATGGTTTGGGATGTTTGTTGCTCAACATAGCATCACCTACTTGCTTGATTTGAGATGGTGAAAATAGAGGATTAATCTCCAATTTATAATTTCTTTAGAGAAAATTGAACATAGGAGATTTAATCTTGGATCATGAGTTGGATCCACAAATGATGGATGGCTATCAATTCGACAATTGGATGGAGATGACTAGGTAGTAAACTCATTTGATTTGTGAGTTAATACTATTTGATTTATTTATTAATTTGTGATTTACCAACAAATTTGATTGATGAGTTATCTAAATTGATTGGATAGTTAATCTATGAGGTGTAATTTAGGATTTAAATTAATTTAATTATGGATAATATAGATTTAAATATGAATATTTAAACATTTGGTAGGAAATTATTCATTTTAAATTAATTAAACAAATCTATGTGATTTGAAATGTTGATACAAAAACTACATACACAATCAAATCCAAAAACAATTCAACAAGCATCTCTATGGATTATAGAAATTTGTTATCGTTAATTATCTAATGAATTTGATTGTTATAAAGTAATGGTCGTAGGGTAAGATTAATTATTTAGATGCTAACAAGAAATGATATTATATAGATTAGTGTATACATGATTTCAATTTCTACAAATTCTAATTCTAATAATACGATAGATTTGCAACTAGTAAGGTTGTGGCATTGATCCTTATTCCAAAGCCATTAAATCGATCATCCTCAGGGTCTAACTAAAGAGACACTACCCCGCTATTCAACAAATTCCTCAAAAGTGTATCTAAATGTCACCAATGTTTGTAAGATCAACGTTTCTAAGATTTAAACATAAAAAGATCAAGGTGGGCAAATTTCTACTATAAAATCTCACCCAATTTATCTTTGTAGGTACAACTTCAAGTTCACGTGTCAACTCACTTTATAGACAAATCTCAACCAAAATATCTAGCGCATAATCAAATTATAGAGATCCTAAGAAACGTACCTAATCAAGACTCAAAATTCAAACACTATAATGATATTTTCTTTATCTTCAACATCATTTTCCCATCTCATGACAAAAAATTATATTTAAATTTATGTTCAAATTTTTAAATATTTAATTGAAAGATATTTTATCAATCAGATATACAATATCACTTTTAAAAAGGTACACCATATGCACTTTTATCCTTACACCACCTTCCCATCACCAAAAATAAAGAAAAATAAGGCATAGTAGGGGTTATAACATACATACAATCTGGTCCCAAACAAAAGGTGTTTGACTGGGCGAATAGTGAAGTAACGTCTACGTCAAATCCGTTGTTTTTAAAAGGTTTGACTAAAGAAGGCATTTAGAGATATTTATCGTAAAAACAAAGGATGACGCGTTGGCCGACACCCACTTCAACTTCATCGTAACGGTTTAATGTGGATATAGTCAATCTCTGCAACTTCCTCTTCTTCTTTCAAACGCTCCTCTTCTAACGCGTACTTAACGCATGCACTTCACACACTCTTATTCGTCCGGTACCACTGCAATCATTCATATTATAATTACCTATACAAATGTTTATCTTAACGTATACAACTGGTAAAGCTGATATACAGATCATTCCCAACCTGACAGGCATCAAGTGGCCTCTAAAAATAAACTTTCACATTATTTTTTTATTAATTTCATCAGAGGATAAATATCTTTTGTGGTAAGTAATCTATTGGAATTTGGGAACAGGTTTGTTTTGGGTGTATAAATAATTGGGCTTACGGTTTTAGATGTATGAATACATGATCTTTTTAGCTTAGTATATTGGAGGGCGTCAAGGATTGAAAGATATCCATACAATTATCTCAGATGTGTGAATATTTGACCTTTTTCATTCAATATTCTCCACTACCCCTCTACCCCCATAACATAATCGATCAAAAGTCATGTTTTGAATCGAGACCCCAGTGACTTGGGTGTTTCCTTGCTTGTTGGCCTTTATGCCGACCGGTGGCCTTGGGTCAAAGACATCTCAACTTGATATCAAGGATTAAAGATTAAGGAGCATTTGATTAAGAGATGACAAGGACTGAGAAGTAGTCATTCTGCCAAAAATTGCCCAAAGCACAATCCTAACCTCAATCTCTAACTCTTTAGAATATCAGACTTTACATTTAGTAATGTTCGAAAATATTTATGTAATTGTTTTAGTTTTAGCTTAACATCAAAGACTCGGGTATATTCAATCGAAAGATATCCATACAATTATCTCAAATATATAAATAATCGACCTCTTTCAACTTAATGCGAAGGATTAAGGAGTCTCTGATTAAAGGATGCCAAGGATTGAGAGGTATCCATTCTACCAAAAATTGCCCAATAGACAATCCTAACCTTGCTCTCATCTCTTTAGAATATCAACTTTACATTCAATAATGTTCAAGAAATATTTATATAATTGTTTTAGATGTAGGAATAAACCTCTTTTAGCTTCGCATAAGAGACCAAGGTAAATTCAATTGAAGGATATCCATACAATTATCTCAAATATATGAATAATCAACTTCTTTCAACTTAATGTTGAGGATTAAAGAGTGTCAATGGCTGAGAAATATTCATTTTGCCAAAAATTGCCCAACACACAATTCTAACCTGAATCTCATCTCTTTTAAATGTCGGTCTTTACCTTAACCTAAATCTCATCTCTTGTAAATGTCAGCCTTTATGTTTAGTAAGATTTGATCTCTGTATAAACTACTATTCAGTTTTACTAATAAACCAAAGGCCACTTCATATTATTTTTCTTCTATTTAAAAAAACACCTTCAAAATTATCAGTAAATAAAAGTTCACTTAGTGTTCATTTTAAATTAGACTCTACCATTATACTGCAATTTAGGCAAATGATGTGAAATGGAAAGAAGTGTAGACTTAAGAGAACAATAAGAAGATAAACTTTAGATGGGTTATAGGAAATTTCATATTAGAGAAATGTGGAGGTAGCTTTTATGTTAAGTGTTAAATCATCAATCAAAGATATTATATTTCCACAGTGCATTACAATATGATTTGAAAAGCTTTTGGAAGAAAAAAAATTGTATTTTTCTTTTATCAACATTTTAGATCACATTATCACATTATGCAATCCACATCATCAAAAAGAGGAATGTTAAGTCATCAGTGAGTTTGAAGACTACCATCATACTGCAATTTAGGCAAATGATGCGAAATGGCAAGAAGTGTAGACTTAAAGATAAAAATAAGAAGATAAACTTTAGATGGGTTATAGGAAATTTCATATTAGAGAAATGTGCAGGTAGCTTTTATGTGTTAAATCATCAATCAAAGATATTATATTTCCGCAGTCCAATACAATATTATTTGAAAAGCTTTTGAAATAAATTATATAATTTCTTTTTATCAACATTTTAGATCACATTATGTGATCCACATCATCAAAAAGAGGAATGTTAAGTCATCAATCAGTGTGAAGATTAATCAGTTCCCAGGACTAAAAATAAATCAATCAATTTAATCAGTTCCCAGGACTAAAAATAAATCAATCAATTTAAATCATCCCAAGGACTAAAAATAAATCAATCGATTTAATCAGTTCCCAAATTAAATAATCAGTTCCCAGGACTAAAAATAAATAAATCAATCAACTTTAAAAATGAAATGATCAATCAGCAAATGTTAGACCAAGTTATCAAGCAAAGGTAACTGTTTTATTCCAAGATATAACTAGGATGAATGGAACATGAAAACGTTAAATCACCTTAACAAGTTCAAATCCTTGCAAGGGAACATTTGATGATGAAATTGTATATCCTTATAACAAGTTTTAGAGAAATAATTACAAGCCCAGCAGACTTATAAAGCACATGAACACTTCTAAGAGATGAGGGTCTTAACACATCAATCCTATACATATTAGGTAATAGGTAATGTAATGCTAGTTTTGTAAGATTGCAGCCCTAGTAAACACCAATTTGGTAATGTATTTGTCGTATATGTTGTTCATGCTAAGTCAATATATCTCCTAGCCTCTATCAGATTTCAACTCACACTCCCCTGTATTGTGTACAGAGAACTCTGCCACTGGGCACATTTCATTGCTTCTTAGTAAAATGTGCTTGACAAAACCTAAAGAATGCATTCCCAAGGTGTTGTGACTTTACATAAAGATTTGTACAAGAGTTTTTTACCACAATTGTGTAGGATTTGTAACATGGAGTTTGTGGCCTCCTTAAACTACCCCTCAAATAGAGTACAAGATTATAAACTCAATGTTGATTCCATACGGTCGTCAAGTTGATGTTCTGCTTGTGATAATGTCATTCAATTCCTTTTTACACGGTGATGGACTTGCACTATATAATGCAAAGCATCAAAATCTGGGGCCTCTCAATGTCAGAAATGCTAGAGTGCTACCATGGTAGGATTCTAGTACTCTCCTCCCAAAAACCTCTAACTTCAGCTTCAGCAAATTAAACTAATAGGCTTGACTTACAGGGCAAGGAATTTATATCATCCCAAAACAGAATATAACTTATTAAAATTACATCTCAAAACTTAGAGACAAGAGAATTTTCATTGCCTTTTATCCGTTGATATTTCAAGTTTATTAAATAACATAAGGTTTCAATTCCAAATTAATTTTGCTATATAAATCAAATATATTATTACCCCAGTTACATGTGTGATTGTCTATAATCTTAATAAGTCAATCAGCCCAAATTTAATGGGCAACCACAAATAATTACAATATCAAGCTTGATCATTATCCAGTGAAGGTACTTTTGGCAAGGTAAATTACATAAAATAGTGATTTTTCTTGTCATATTAGATATGAGCAAAATCTCAGATATATTTAGCAAATAGATAGATCAGGGCAATTCACATCATCTGGGTTGCATTAGCTTTAAGTTGGTCTTGCAGCTTATTCTTCTTACTGGAATGTCCCAGTCCCATCTATTAAGCCTTGGAAGTCTAAAATGTAAAGAGAAAAATACACATGTAGCTTATTCTCACATTTTAGTTTCAGGTTAAATTGCTAAGCAACCATTTTCTAGAATTTTTTCATCAATCTCAACTTTCCAGAATTGAACCAAAGACAATGTACAAAGGTTGAGATCACCTTTATTGGAAAAAGCATCATAATTTACATGAATAAAATATGGTTATTCAAACTTTCTTCATCTTCCACTGCAAATCAGAATGTGAATTGTGAAACATGTTTTCTTTGATGTGCTTTCTATATTAATCAGATGATGTAACTTATAGTACAAGGATGTAGCCAAATCTGAAGTTTGATCAGTTTAAGATCCACAGTGCACACTTCAACCCACACAAGTTGCCAAAGAAAAGAAAATCCCCATTTTCACACCAGTTGACAGAAATAAAACAAAATGAAACAACGAATCCTATTAGAATCAATAACACCAAATTGTAGCATTATCCTGCAGGGACTGGAAATCAACTGGAACGGAAATTATTTACAAGATTGCATATATATCAAATCTAACTTGTAAATTGTGGTGAATGAACTTTAGTGCTGATACACCAGTAAAAGCCTTTTTCAGCCTTAGCAAGTTGATGTACAAAATTACCAAATAAAAACATGTTTACTTTCTTGCCCATGCATGTTCCTACAACTTGTTTCAGAAAAAGTTCTGAAATAATGTGTAGAAATCAGAATGGGTGTATTTATAGGCTTCATATTTAAAAGGGAACTTGTTTGCAAGACTCTCCAAACTTTTTTACCTGTCATATCACACTCCTTTCTAATTCAGGCTGTGAGATTCTGGTTGTTAGCAGATGAACAGATTCAAATCAGTCTGACATAAGACCATCTGAGAATTTCTATGAATCGTATAGGTTTCAGCAAAGGGGTATGAGAAAGAGATAAAATGTCCCACAAAAGATCAACATGTGGCATTCTCTGCTAGACACATCAATTACACAACCATAAGAACGAACACCCGGGCAGGATTCTAGATGAAAATCAGCCACGACAACTACTAGACTGAAAAAATTTTTGCATACCTAGTAGAGGGTAGGCTTCCAAGGAACAACCTTGCCTTGCTTGTTACTAAGTTTAGAACCCAGACCTCTTTAACTCATTCTGAAATAAACATATAGCCCCTCTTCTTCCTCTTCATCACTGAGAAAAAGGATGAAAAGTGTTTGCTTAGATTAAGAACCTAACGTTTCCGGCAAGTGATCTACAGTCCACATACAAAGAGGACACATAACGGTCTTCTCTGTAACCAAACGAAAACAAAGGCAGCAATTGTTAGACAGACTTCCTTAAGATTAAATGAAAAATATACTGGCCACAAGCATCTTCTTTTTGGCAATCAAGGCAAGTAAGCGTACACAAGCTTGAACCTATACAACCCAAATCATACTCGGCGCATGTAAGGGACTTGAAAATCCCTCGTATCTGGCTTCCAGATCACCAAGCACTCATCAGATAAACAGAGTAAACAATTTTCAAAGAAATACCATCTAAACATTTGGCAAACATTTGAGATATGCCCAAATTCTGGCTCAATTCAAACTCTATAAATACTGACAGAAGTCCTAATCTATAGGATGGATCAAATGCGGGCATTAAATTTAACATTCTACCAAGATTGTGAATTAAACAACATAGAATCAAAACTACCAAGACAGTTCAGTACAGAGCAAAAATCATAAGTTATATCCTTGAAAATTTTATCCATTGAGACAAAAAAATTACTGATTCGATACAGAGTAGCAGTTTCTGCATTCAGAATCCAAAGAATGTAGTTCACAGATCATAAAACATAAGCAACAAATTAATTGGTCTATCGATTGCTGCACAAAGGGACGGCAGAGGCCTTGCTCCCACCATTTGGGAGCGAATGGATCGGCTTCATAGCGTAGTCCCATTAAAAAATACCTTGCATCTCCATAAGGTCGATATCCATGACAGATGACAGGATAATATCACCATAAACCTCCTCTGTTCTATGTATGTATAATGGGATTTGAACATAAAAGATAGACAGAGCTTAATCATGGGCAATTGTAATTAAACAAGGACTTATCCAACTTCTCAACGAATGCAGAAGATATAGATAAAGACAAAAGGTAAAGAAAAGTCCTCTGTTCATTTTCGAAAGAGGAGCTCAATATAGTGCAAGCGTTTTTCCTTCCTTAGCATTAAGATAGGATGAAACTGAAATTACAATCAAAAGAAAATAAGGGAATGTTTTGTGCCTTGCAGCAGCAGGCCATAGAAAGTATAAAGATTTTTAAATAGCTACCCCTTTTATAAAAGCAGAGGCCTTTGAGACTCCCAAATTAAGGTATGCGGTCCATTGTCCACCAAGGAAAAGCACAGGTTTCATTAATCTTGTTGCTGCTGTAGGGTAAGATGCTCGGCCAAGTGAGCCAAGGACTGCAAATTGCAGCGCACAACGGTATCGGCAAACATACAGGTGTCCTCCTTAGTGTTGCCCTCGGGCACATCCACCACATATGATTCAAGAACAAGCGTCCACCGCCTCCCTTCCTCTTCCTGCGCCACCACCTCGTTCAAGGTGGTGACAGAGCGGTAATTCTTGAGCCTGTGTTCACCGCCCACCACGCTGAAGCTGATGATATGACTCTCCTCGTCCAAGATCTCCAGGCGCTCCGTGCTAGTGGAGGCAGGCAGCCCAGAGACGACGCACACTTCTCTTATACTGCCCACCTGGCCGTCTCCCTTCATAGCACAGCTGCGGATAAAATGCTTATAAGTTTGAGGCTTGTCGAATCGCCGCACCACAGACCACACCACGTTAACCGGCGCATTGATGCGTTGGACCACCATGGACGAGCACTGATCGCCCTCCGTTTCGTGCTTGTGATATCGCCCAATCACTTCTCTCATGTATGCATATTCTTCTTCCTTCATTCCCGCTGGAATGATTCCACTGTTCTCCTTCATATCGGATCTCAACCCAATACGCTGATCTCTACCCAAACAATATAGATCAACCATCTCCTACATTTAGGTTTTTTTATTGCCCGATATAATCGCCTGAATTTATTTTCTCCCAGACAGGACCATCATATTGGATTTTCTTGCCTTAACGATGGGCCAATCTACCTAATAGAGGAGGATGGAGATGGAGCGCCTTCAAGGACGTCTCCTCGTCTTCTGCACTGTGTGAATGATAGTAATGATGATCTAGTAATAATAACAGTGCAGCGAACGGAATCGTGTAGGAGTTGTGGTGGGCTGTAGACGGTTATATGGTCGGCGTCCAGCGGGGCAAATCCAGGGGCGAAGAGATAGAAGAAGATTAGGAGGTAAGATGGGTTGTAAGATTGAGCGATTTGGTGAAGTGGGTCGATCCCAAAATGACATTCGGAACATCAAATCAGTGAGATTGGATTGAAATGTTCCGCTACGCCCATGACAAGATCCTTCCAAGTTCCTACCGAACCCGACACAAGAAAACACAACATGAACATAGGTAACCTCCTCTCTTCCCTCTTCTCCTATTTCTACTTGTACCTCTTTTCCTCCCCCCTCCCCCCGCACGCCACTCTGCTGTTATTTCTCCATCGGTCAATCCCGCGTTCAAACGGAAAAAGACATGTGAATGTATGTGTATGACTTGTTATGCATGCATGCCTGCCTGTTTCCAACATGCTCATACAAAGATATGCACGAGAGATAACCCTTTTTTATAAGTACTTAACGTATAATCTGTTTAACCATTTATGTAATTTAACTGTTTCTATGAAAATTGAAAAGTATTTAACAGGAAATCTTTTTGATGTGAAATATAAATATCTATATTTATGTAATTT
>VDFB02307976.1:0-10028 GCA_007258455.2 Sequoia sempervirens | reverse complement strand
TCATCAATTTATAAGGAACTAGTAGATATTCTAACTCATTCACCATCCCTTTTGTCACAATGTAATCTATAAATATTGTCCATTCTGGGAAGAATGACCCCTTCCTTGCTGATTCAGGTAAGTGTGCTTCTTGTGTAGCTCCTAATTGCCTCATGATCTCAAGGAAACCTATTCTCAAAGGAACATCTGTAGGAAAAACTTATGGGCCCAAAGCACTACCATATATCTTGATAATTGTCTTATCATAGTACAAAATCAAATCTCCCTAATTATGGCTCAAATTAAGATTTGGCCTCAACTCCCTAGGTCTCAAAAATTCATGGATTTCTTTGGATATTATAGGTCATTCATATATTAGGGCCCTCCTTATCCTAGATGCAAAAGCATTTCTAAACATCACAAAGTTATACCTTTTATCATCTTCATCCAAGATTCTAGTCCAACATTGGACAAGCAAGTCAACTCCATCCATTTTTCTTTCCAAGGTGATCTCCTTCTCAAAGGCTCATTGTCCTTTGTACAAAAAAATATGCATTAACAATGAGTACCACCATAACTTCACCCATTGTTTCCCTTCCTTCAATTCAACTAAGCCTTGATGGATACGTTCAGCTAGATAAGTTGCATAATCATAAACAATACTATATGGTGGGTGTTGAAAATGTACAGCCATATAACTATATTCCTTCTACAATGTGTTAGGTGGATTGGCACCAATAATCGGATATAGAGAATATACGGTCTTTTTGAAATAACTGGAAAAATAGCTCATTGGGAAAGGTTCAAGCTCTCTATCAATCCTAAATTTTCTCATGTTTTTCCCTTCATAGGTCATTGCAGTATGTAGATGCAAAATCCTTGTTCTGATGAACACTTTAGTATTGTTGTATTTTTCTCTAATAGTATCCATGTTCAAAGGGACTAGGTCTTGACTTCATTCATGTAAGTCAAAAACCTTTTCAATCTCTTCCCTATTATTTCCACCATGACCACCCCATCATATGATCTAATTATCCTAGAAACTGGGTCGTATTTCGAGGCAATATCCTTTAGGAGATCTACATCCATGTACACGTTGGGAACAATCAATTTCTTCATATCTAGCTTCCATGGGTTACTGAAAGGAGACCTAAGGTTCCTATTTCTGAACCAGTGTTGGAAAATCTACCATCCCATGTAAGGTACTTTGACATCCTTGATGCAACGTGCCTTATCTATTAAACCCTCCTTCACACTAGGGCCACGAAACAAGACCCTTCTATTTGGTTTCTTGTTTGTAGACGGGGGCAGTAAATCAATCACATCCTGAAAAAGGGTTCTAGACTGGGTAGAGGAGGAAGCACCTTGAATTTTTCTAGCCATGGGATTGAATATACAAGAGCTCTTACAAAGGAATTTTAACTACTCAACCTCCTAATTACAATTTATGAGCTAGGATAAGAGCTAATTCTGGGAAATTTACAGGGCTATGGCTTTTAAAAGAAAATATTACCTCTAGCTTAAAGCAATAAAAGCAGAATGATGAAACACACTTGGTTTAAAACAAATTAAAAAAAACCTTAACTCAAAAAATTGAAAGGCATAAAATTGCGTTTATTATACTTACTGCTTTCAACCGTGACAAACCCTAATGTCGGTCGAGATAACTTCTGCAATTCACCTCTCAACTCTTCGTATTTCCTTGGACACATCTTCAAATCTCAAACAAGTAATATCCAGATGCATACGTAATTTCTGAAGGGAATTGAATAGGTTTACAAGTCACCTCCACCATTAATGCCCATTTGCGTGAAGCAAAATCATTGCAATGGGTGTACTTTGCAATTTTGAATACATGTCGTTGATCCGTAGGTGAGATGGGCATCCCAAATGACTCAAATTGAGTCAAAATCATTTGAATTCACAACACCACTCCAACTCGGATGAACAACCAATAGAAATTCGTTGGCAGGACTCTCCCCATGTACGTGAGGGCCCCATCCACTAGTAGTTGTAGAGTGCACATGGCATTATCTCGTAGGTCTCACTATTTTTAAGAGACTTGCATCTTTCCTCTGTGAGTTGGTGGGGAACAACTATGATCACCTTTCTTCATCTGATTAGCACTATCAATCTCAAAGTTCTGGCCATTGAGATGAGACATGGCGGCCAGACCCACTTACACATGGCATTACCTCGTAACCCTGCAACATTTAAACTACACTCAACTCAAATGGATGGGCCAATGAGGAGTGACCCAGATTAAATCTTGCCATCTTGTGATCATCAAACCTGCATGAACACAATAGTTAGTCTTAAGAAGGGCCTTGACTAGGCCTACAAGAACTTACCCCTCAGGATTTATGACTTAGACATAAGTCATTTGTGTATGAAATATTGAAAGCTAACTTTGGGAATATTTAAGACTCCTTTGACTAGGGATGATTAAACAATTCTAAACGAAGGGGTCGATAAGAAATGTTAAACAATGACTCAAGAGGTAACTTATATCATTGGTAACCAGACAAACAAGTCAACACATAAATAAGACATCTGAGGATTAAATGGGAATTTGGATGACAAGGCTATTCAAATTAAAACCCTAAACCCTATGTGTGATCAACATACTATGCTAATATTGAGGATAAAAGACCTCAAAATATCAAGAATTTTTGGGGGTCTAACAGTACCTATGATGGTATTGGCATCCAAATTTTGATTATTGACAAGGGGGTGTTTTTGATGGGCATGGAGTAACGAACTCCCCTATTAACAATGTGTTGCGTGGTGGCAATGGATGATGTGGATTGCAAAATGGGTTGGATGACACTTTGAGTGAGTGAGGTGAATGGTACAAGCATCATAAAAGGCCTCTCCATAATAGTGCTCATATCAAAATCGGAAGGTAGTTTAGCTCCTTCCTTTACCAATTCAAGCATGTATTGGGAAGGGTCCAGTTTTAACATGGCTTTGAAAAGTCTGTGGTTGTCAGGGTTTTCAAGCATTTCGGTGATCTCATCTTGGGTCATCCCCAAATTGGTGATGTCTTCCAATTTCCCTTCCTCTTGAGGATCTTGTGTTATGAGAGAAAGATCGGGTAGTGGGTTGCTAGGTCCAACAGGATTGATCTCAGGTGCGGTTTGACTTAGGTCACTTGAAGTTGTTGTTTCTTTGTGGTTCTCCATGTTCTTCTTGTGTTGTGATCTTGCTTGAACTGTAAAATAGGAATCAAATTTTCAAGAATGTGGGAGATGAATCTTTAATAATTTAGATTGATCTAACTTTAGGCTCAAAAGAGTAAATTTAGGATGAATTAAGGATCAAAGGTGTGATGGTGAGATACGTGAGAGATGGGTGATATGGATGATTGAACTCTGAGAAAATCTTGAGGTGAATGTTAGACTTTTGGAATTTTTTGGGTTCTTGGATTCTTAGATTTTGTTTTGGCTTTGATTTTGATTTTGGATTCTCGGATTCTTGGATTTTTATTTTGATTTTGACTTGATTTGGTTTTGTATTTTTTGATTTTGGAATTGGATAATGAACAAATAGATCCCAAGATGTTGGATGTTATCTATGGGATAGATTTGCTCACAAGATGATAATTTGACTAAGTGTAGGGAGAAGGATGCATCTACCCAGACCTAATCAAACAAGATGATTTGATGATAATTCAACTAAGCATATGGAGAAGGATACATCTACACATACCTAGCCAAACAATATGTTTTGATGTTTGATTCAAGGATTTTGATTTATGGATTTTCCAAAAATTCTAGCAAAAGGATGGTTTCAATATTTTCAAGAGTTGTTGGTGAGATGATTTTGATTGATGTTTGAAAGATGGATGAAGGTTGACTTTGATCCTATGTGTACCTAAAAAGACTCTTGTTTAAAAGACCTCAGTTTTTAAGAGCATGCCTTACTTCTTATACAAGATACTCAAATTGTTGAAAAAGACCCGACTATTGTTGATGATAGAATTCATACAAATTATGATTGTTTCTTGATGCTCTTCTATAGAAGTTGAAAGCCAATCTCTCTCTAAATTCATAGAGCCTTGAGAGACGCTTTTGACGAGGTTTTAGACTAAGAACTTTTGACTTTGGTTTCTGGATTTTGATTTTATGTGAAATCATTTGAGACACATGTGTGGGGTTCAATTTGTTCTTAGCTTTTCTTAGTGAGTTCCTTTTATCACAAACACACTCTTGATTAGCTTTTGAAACTAGATTTCTAATGTCCTAACTTCTTCTCATCCCACAAAGTGCATTATGTGGAAATCAAGGAAATCAAGGAAAAAGTTACCTAATGTTGACTTTAGTAGGAGCAAATTGAGATAAAATTCAAATGCTTAGAAGCCTCTAAGGATAGAATCCCAAGGGAAAGCAATAGCAGTTGAATTCTTCAAGGGGTATTTGCTCCTCTTAAAGGGTTTGAAATTTGATGCTCATGTTGAATATTTTTTTTCTAATGTTTTTGATCAAGCAAAGTGTTTTGTTTCCAATACATGCACAATCCTATGAATGAAAGACAATATTTGTTGAGTCCCCACTTGGATAAATCTAGCTGCACCTATTCAAACTGGATGACTAGATGCTTGACCACACAGACTCCCCCTTATAGTGCACTCTCTTCTCATGTCAGCTAAGCATCAGTACCTATGAAACTCCCATGGCATACTTCTCATATCTACTAGGAACCGCAAAAATGTGGGGTAGCTTCAGAGGTCTGACCTCTTGCACCAACAAATAGAATAAGGATTTTGACCTTTATACAAAAGATTTTAGTAGGGGAATTTCGTTCGTGGGGGATCATCCATGAGGCAAGAGACCATTGTTTCCCTTCTTGTCATAACAATCCTCATGATACTTGGACTTTCCCCAAGTGCCCACACTTATATACCGGTTGGAAGTCACTTGGCTTTAGCATGTTCCTAATTGGGTCATTCCCTTGGGTGATTACTTTTTCCCACAAGGCATCCCCTCTAAAGATAAACAAAAGTGAGCAAGTACATTCATAGTTTGATCAATCTTCGTTGAGAAACAAAGAGAGAACACATTTGATGTACTCGACTCACACTCGCATGGTTTGTTCAATTTTAAGAATCCAAATTGAAGTGTGGAGGTAATCACTTACACAACTTAATATCACCAAAAGTATTTTGATTCTCAAGATCGTCGTGAGGCGTGAGAGAAGCACACACGTCTTTTAGGTGATATTAGTTTGGATAAGGGATTACAAAACATAAAAGCACATGTTCATTTTAATCCTTCAAAGCAAGAGTGAATTATTTTTAAGCACCAAAGGAAATGTGAGATTTGATTATTCAATTGTTAAGTCTGAAACAAAATCTAGTAAGTTTTTCTATGATTCTTTTTAAGCCTTTTATTTTGTTCTTTTTAGACCCAAGTTGAAAATTAGTGAGTCCTAAAAGCTTGCAGAAACAAATCCTTAGAAAAGGGATTATAATTTCTCCCCAAAGTGTTTAAAAACACTTGATACAATAAGATGATGATGTCATAATGAAGCCTTCAATTTCGTTTCCTCCTTACCTCAATCTGCAAAACTGATTAAAACCAAGAAATATAGAGACAATAAATAGGTTATCAATCCAAAATGACCAAAAATAAAAAGCACATGTCAAAATAAACTAAATTTTAGCCTTTTACTCCACCCCAATGGCATAGTCTATAGGTGTGACAGAGTTTAGAGAGGTCAACGACATTGTATGGCATCGATAGACTGATAAGCATCTTACTGTAGAAAACTAGAGAGTGTGTGTGCGGTGCTATTTTAGTCCATGATGCAATTTGGAGTTTAACCGTCTGATCAACAAGAGAAATGGCCAAGTGTCACACTTTAGAAATTTGATTTTTTTGGCGGGAAGGCATAGTGGTAGAGTTTGGAGTTTTTCAACGTCGTTGTATGGCACCGCTGGACTGCTAGCATCGTTCTATGGCACCGCTAGACTGATAGAGACATAGTTTCCTGTAGGCACAAAAAATGTCAAGAAAACCACAAAATTTCTCAAAAAAATGAGTTGAAAACTTTTGATTCAC
This sequence comes from Sequoia sempervirens, assembly GCA_007258455.2. Classification (NCBI taxonomy): domain Eukaryota; kingdom Viridiplantae; phylum Streptophyta; class Pinopsida; order Cupressales; family Cupressaceae; genus Sequoia; species Sequoia sempervirens. The sequence continues at coordinate 3,987 of VDFB02307976.1, read as the reverse complement.
CCTCCCTCTAGTGCCAAAATGTGAATGGTGATCCTAGACTTGCACAAACATGAGAAACAATCACACAATTAGATCCATACGGAAGTTAGAAACATCATTCCCCATCAAATTCATTTGAAATGCACAAGATAAGAAATGGAAATGAAGAACACAAATGAAAAGTATCAAATCCTATCTAATGCAAGAAAACTATCAATCCCATGGGGGAATTGGTGCTATTTTGATGTGGAAAATGACCCTTTCCTAACTCCTTTGGAAGCTTGATGAAGATTGATCCACTTGATGATGAAGAACAATGAGCTCCTTGGTGAAATCTGCAATAACCTAGCTATAGTGATAGAAAATGCTATGAAAATGGACGAATTAGCTCTAAATGTGAAGATAGTAACTTTTCTCTAAGTTGTGGATCCAAAATGAGAATAAGAGACTTCTATTTATAGAAGAAAAAGATGGAAGAATAAGCAAAATGGAGGAATATGAGATCATTCAACATCTAATGGCCAAGTGCCACTTGTTAAGATGTGAATGGAGGAGGGTTGTGCACATTTTGATGAATGTGCCAATAAATGATTTTAGGTGGAATTTGAAATTTGTGAAATGACAAGTTTGAGGGGGATGAAAAATGCCTTAAATGCCACTTGGCTCAATGAATAAGGACATGTAAGAGGCATAAATGCCATGTTGGAAGGACACATCCCTTTTGGAGGGATTTTCAAATTTGGAAGAATATTCCCTTTTTTATGCCATGTTGAGGGAAATTAGAAGAAATAATAAATCAAGAGAAATGATTTATTGTGCAAGTTGCAAAATCTAGAGGATTTAGGTGATTAGGATTAGATTTAATCAAGTTTGATTAATTTAAGTGAGGAGATTAGATGATTTGACAATTTGACTTAGACTTTTGGGTTAGTTTAAATCAAAATGAGAGGAAAATGATTTTAGACTTAATTAAATAAAGTTTGATTTATTTAATTAAAGATGATGTTAGTTTTAAATCAAATAAATATAAATTTATTTAATTTAAATGGATGACTTTATAGATTAATTAAATAAAGTGAATTATTTAATTAAAAGAGGGTCTATAGGATTAATTAAATAAAATGATTTATTTAATTAAAAGGAGGTGATGACTTAATTAAATAAATATGATTTATTTAATTGAGAGGTGAAATGCGACAAATTTAATCAAATAAAGGTTATTCGATTAAATGGTTAGAAAAGGGGATGATTTAGGACGAACTGATGTTAGTGAAATCATGATCAGGTGTATAGCATCAATTTGTACATTTTACGTGTCTACACTTACATGCAAGTATCATGAACTATGATTTATTTTACACTTTATTGATTACTACCCATGTACTCTTTGATGATATATCTTTATTCTATGACATAGATACACCTCCATGTTGTAAGTATAAGATCCTTGATTACTTATGTAATATTTTATCCTTTGTTGATCTCATGCATGTTTACTCATCTATGTTAGAAGAAATTACTACATTCTTCTTCATCACTCATCATGATAAAACATTTTATGAAAAAAATGATAATACCAATTATATAATATTTCCATCCACTTCTCATTCCATTGAAAAGATTTCTTCTACTTACACCATGTCTCCCATAGTCCATGATGGTAACATATTTTTTTTCTAGTTATTTCCCTCCTCTTGCTACATGTTCAACCTCCATGGATCTTTTAGAGGATGTTAAATTCATGCTCTCTTCAATCACTACCTATGAGGATCTTATTCTTACAATTAATAATACTCCTTCACCACATGACATTCAAAATTCTATTGATACTCTTTATTTTAGTCTATTTGGAAACTCTTCTTAAAGTGATGATGGGGCTCACACTTGTATTGATCCTTTCTCATGGAAAAATGGACTCTTCTCCTATTCTTCCCCTACCTCTCTTTCTTTGGAAGATTAAATCCACCTTGTAGACAATATTGAGCATGCTATCATCATTTATTACTTCCTCAACATCCCATTGGTTGAACTTCATCCTATTAGATATTGAGCATCCTTCTTTGATTCTTTATCTATTATAACCTCCCTTGCATTTTGAGGTGTCTCTCCTAGATATTTGGACCTTTTCCATTATACATATACATATTCCTTACATCCCACCACTTATGTGCCATTTCATTTTTTGGATGCATTGAAATCTACTTTTGAGTAACATATTTTTTTTCTAGTTATCCTCTTACCCAACCTTATTATATATCCTGAAACTTTCTCTGGATGTTTAACTTTATTCTATTATTACTCCTACATCTACATGTTCATACCCCTCTTGTGGCTATGGAGAATCTTTCTTTCGACAAGTATAATGGATGGTGAACCCTTGTAGCATGTGAGATACTTCTCTATCCTTTGGGTACACTACACTTGGCCAATAACTAGACTTGTGAAATCCTTATATGGTCTAAGTAGGCTACCCAGTGAGTATATGCATGCATTCACCAAGAATCCTTTTGACATCATTTTCTCTTCAAAGAGCAATGGTGGAGATTATGATCTTGATTATATATGTCAATAATTTGGTCATCACAAGGAGCTCTCTACATATCATTACAACAACAATGAATGATCTTAAATAATTTTATAAGATGATAAATGTCATACTCTTAAATTATTATCTTGGACTTAAAGTATGGCAATGAAAAAAAAAAATTGTCTCTTGGATGAAATATGCTGAGAGATTAATCAAAAAGTTTAGGATGAAATTTGTCAACCTATGTCAACCCCTATCAATACATGACTACAAATTTTCTCCAATGGCAATCACCTCAAGTGAGTGCTATCATTTATCATCAATTGATTAAGAATTCTAATTTACCTAACCTATGCTAAGCACAATATCACATATGTTGTTACCTATCTTTCTAGGATTATATAAATGAACTAAGGTTTCACATTGCAAAGGAATAAAGTTTGTTTGGAGATACATCCATGGTATAGTTGAATATAGACCAAAATATATAAAGACTAAAAATTCCCTTTGCAATGACATACTGGATGTAAATTATGCAAGCTTTTGGATGATAAGAATTCTATTTCAAGATTTTGTTTTCTTTTTGGGCTTTGGTTTGATATCATAGGAAAAAAAAGTAAACCATTATTACCCACTCTTCCATAGAGGAATAAATATTGTGTCATAGGTGGAGTTGTCTATAAGGTGATATGGTTATTTCTGTATTTTTATAAGCATGGATGTCCATGAGACATGTCTGACATTTTATTCTAAAACAATTAGTGTTTTGAATCTTTTCAAACTCCTATTTTTCATGTGTATGAAAAATGTTGAGATTCAACGCCACTTCATCTATGAACATGTCCAATAGAAAAATATCCAACTCAAATTTGTTTCTCAAAAGCAATTGTTTTGCATATTGGCCCCACAATTGAAGCTTTTTGAGATTTCTTAATATGTTCTCTTGAGAATATGATGTAATAAGGGGGGATTGGCATAATATTATAATAATTCTATAATATTACATCCTTATATTACATGTTAATAATAAACAAACCTTATTATTATTAACAAAGAATCACTTGCTGATGGCTAATCACTTGTCTCTTCTAAAACTAATTCCATATCATATATAATGCATTTCATACAATAATACAAATTGTTCATTGTCTTTTAAAATTTCAGTTAATAAAAGTAATGTATAAGAACGCGTGAACATGGAAAATAGATTAAATGGTAGATGCATAAAAAGATATGTAATGAGATAGGTGAATAGCATAGAACAAAGACTTGACTTTACACAAGATTGTATCATTTACAATGTATATGTATCAAAACACTCTCCTTAAAGTATAAAAAAAATTGATTAAAAATACTATACATATATAAATTCACAATTACAATTATTATATAAAAATATTCTAATTATAGATCAAAACACTTTTCTTAAAATAAAAATAAAATTAAATAAAAATAATATAAATATAAACTTCACCATTACA